>JADRCH010007516.1:610065-630290 GCA_019843965.1 Rhynchomys soricoides | reverse complement strand
TCCTCAATCTCTCCCTCGTCCTTAGACTTACCAGGAGGTCCTTTTTCCTTGCTGAGATCTCTTTCCTTTTGGGTACCCATCCTCTCACTCCATTCGGATTCTGACATGGTGTCCTGGACCCTTTCAAGGGTGATTTGCCCCTCCCTTACAGCATCTACACAGGCCTCATCTTGTTCACAGCAATACAAAGACAGTAAAACCAAAATGAGGGCACTTAACACAATTAGCAAGGCTTCAACAGTGTTAGACCAAAAAGGGGGCAATCCCAAGTCAAGACCCAGGGTCAACATGCCTTTCCGAACCTACCTCCCTGCAGTTCTGAATCCTCCCTGTTTCCAGGGGGTCTCCAAAGGTGCTTGACGATGACACAGGTTCCCAGGTTTCGGCACCAGATGTCCCGCGCTACCGTCTCGCCAGCAAGAACGACGCAGCACACAAAGGATCCTTCTGCAGTAAAGCTTTAATGCATCTTGAGAGGGAGAGCATAAGCTTGCCAAGAATGGAGACCCCGAACAACAGAACACCCGTCCCTTATATAGGCCACAGCACTCGCCTGGGACGTGGAGCTTCCCCATTGGCTCCCCACACACCAGGCCAGATGACGCCACGAGAGAGGCTGAGACTCTGAGGTGGAAAATTACCAGGTACATGCGCACTAGCCTGTTTACAACTTGTCCTCGGCCAGATGTAGGCGCCATCTTGTAATGGCGAATGTGGGTGCAACTTGGGCGGCTCCCCACAGTACCTATTCTTTATCTTGTGCTACAATTAAGATATCACCGTTGTAGGAAATAAAAGAAGGAAACACACACTAATCTATATCTTTGACAATGTCTACAAGTCCATATTATTTCAAATTAAAAAATTAAACAGAAGTAAACCATGATACTATATACCTTTAATATCAGAACTAGAGAGTCTGAGGCAAAAAAGATCTTAAGTTCAAGGCCAGGCTGGGCTACATAAAGGAGAAAGGGAGCACTGGGGATATAGTCCATGGTAGAGTGCTTTCCCTTGATTCAATCCCAGCACTACAGAGGAAAAAAAGAGAAAGTTGAATGACTATCATTGTAAATAACTTTAACTGTAATGAATTCTTATTAAATAGGTAATATGAAAATAAAGTATATTATAACATCAATGACCTAAACTTAGGATAGGAAAGCCCTAAAAGTGTTTATATATGAATGAAGTTAAGTTGTTATCATCTTAAAATAGGATTATATAACTCTAAAATATTTTAAATTAAGTCACATGATTATCAAAATGGAAAAAAATGTAGTAGAGACACGAAAGAAACCTTAAGAATACCAGAACCAAAAAGCAATAAAAAGTTCAGAATACCCAAGATTCAATTCACAGACCATATGAAGCTTAAAAAGTAGGAACACCAAAATGTGGATGCTTCAGTGTTTCTTAAAAGGGTGAACAAAATAGAGAGACAGTATCCAAATTAACAAAATCAGAAATGAAAAAGTGGGCATAAGAGACACTGATAAAATCTTAAGAATCATTAGGTCTTACTTAAGAAACCTGTACTCCACAAAATTGGAAAATCTAAATGAAATGGACAATTTTTATATAGATACCACTTACCAAACTTAAATCAAGATCAGATAAACCATTGAAATAGTCCTATAACCCCTAAGGAAATAGAAGCAGTCACTAAAAGTTTCCCAATCCACTTGGGAGTCAGAGACAGGCAGATTTCTGAGTTCAAGGCCAGCTTGGTCTACAGAGTAAATTCCAGGACAGCCAGGGCTATACAGAGAAACCTTGTCTCGAAAAATAAAAAATTAAAAAATTTTAAAAAAAAAGTTTCCCAACCAATAAAAGCTCAGAGTCAGATGGTTTTAGTGCAGAATTCTACAAGCTTTTCAAAGAAGAACTAATACCAATTCTCTTCAAACTATTCCACAAACTAGAAACAGAAGGAACATTGTCAAACTCATTCTATGAGGCCATAGTCACCCTGATACCTAAACCACACAAAGACACAATAAAGAAAGAACTTTAGACCAATGTCCCTTATGAACATTGATACAAAAGTACTCAATAAAATACTCACAAACTAAATCCAAGAACACATCAAAAACATCATTTATATCAAAACAACATTTTTGTATGATCCAACATACAAAAATCCATCAATGTAATTCGTCATATAAACAAACTGAAATAAACAAAACCACATGATCATCTCACTAGATGTTGAAAAAAACCTTTGACAAAATCCAACATCCTTTTATAAATAAAAGTCTTAGAGAGATCAGAAATACAAGATCCATACCTAAACACAATAAAGGCAATATACAGCAAGCAAATAGCCAAGGGAAAATTAAATGGAGAGGAACTTAGGCAATTTCACTAAAATAAGGGACCAAACAAGGATGCCCACTCTCTGTGTATCTCTTGAATATAGTAATTGAAATTCTAACTAGAGAAATAAGACAACTAATGGAGATCAAGTGGATACAAATTGGAAAAGAAGTCAAAGTATCACTATATGATAGTATACATAAGTGACTCCTAAAATTTTACCAGAGAATTCTTACAGTTGATTAAAATAAACTTCAGGAAAGTGGCTAGACACAAAACTAAATCAAAGAAAATTCAGTAGCCCCTTTATACAAACAAAAAATGGGCTGAGAAAGAAATTAGAAAAACAACACCATTCACATTAGCCACAAATAATATAAAATATCTTGGTGTAACTCTAACCAACCAAGAACTGAATAACAGGAATTTCAAGTCTCTAAAGGAAGAAATTGAGAAAGTTATCAGAAGATGGAAATATCTCTTGTGCTCATGGATAGATAGGATAAGCATCATAATAATAGCTATCTTACCAAAAGCAATCTACAGATTCAATGTAATTCCCATCAATATTCCAACAAAATTCTTTACAGACTTTGAAAGAGCAATTCTCAACTCCATATGGAAAAACAAAAAACCCAGGATAATGAAAACAATCCTGTACAATAAAAGAACTTCTGGAGGTATCACCATCCCTGATTTCAAGCTATACTACAGAGCAATAGTTTTAAAAAGTGCATGGTATTGGCATTAAAAAAGACAGGTTGATCAATGGAATAGAATCAAAGACCTATAAATAAACCCACATACAAACGGACATTTGATTTTTTTACAAAGAGGTCAAAAGCATACAATGGGAAAAATATGGTTCTGGTCTAACAGGATGTCTGCATGTAGAAGAATGAAAATAGATTCATATTTATCATCTTGAACAAAACTCAAGTCCAAGTAAATCAAAGACCTCAACATAAGAGTAGATACACTAAATATAATAGAACAGAAAGTGGTGAACTGCCTTGAACACACTGGCATAGGAGACAACTTTCTGTACAGACCACCAATAGCTCAGGCAATAAGATCAACAATTAATAAATGAGACCTCATGAAACTGAAAAGCTTCTGTAGGGCAAAAGAAATCATCAATAGGACAAAACAGCAGCCTAAACTATTAGAAAGGATCTTCACTAACCCTACATCCCACAGAGGGCTAATATCCAAAATATATAATGGACTCAAGAAATTAGACAAACCAAATAACCCAATTTAAAAATGGGATACACCAGTAAACACAGGTATCTCTACTGGCTGAGAAGCACTTAAAGAAATGTTCAGCATCCTTAGTCATCGGAAAATGCAAATCAAACTGACACTGAAATTCCATCTTATACCCATCAGAATGACTAAAATCAAAAACTCAACTGACTCCACATGCTGGAGAGGATGTAGAGCAAGGAGAACACTCCTCCATTGCTGATGGGAGTGCAAACTTGTACAACCACTTTGGAAATCTAGTTGTTTCTCAGAAAATTTGGAATAGCTCTACCTCAAGAACTAGCTTTCTGGACATATACCCAAAAGTTGTTCCATCATACCAAAAAGACACTTGCTCAACTATGTTCATAGCAGCTTTATTCATAATATCCAGAAACTGGAAACAACCTAGATGCCCCTCAATGGATGGTAAAGAAAATGTGGTACATTTACACAATGGAATACTACTCAGCTATTAAAAATGAGGACATCATGAATTTCACAGGCAAGTGGATGGAACTGAAAAAAAAAAAAACATCCTGAATTAGGTAACCCAGACTGAGAAAGATACACATAGTATGTATACACTTACAAGTGGATATTAGCCATAAAGTATAGGATACCTATGCACAATAACAATCTACAGACCCATAAAACCTAAGTAACAAGGAGGGCCCAAGGGAGGATGCTTGAATCTCACTCAGAAGGGGAAATAAAATAGGTATTGGAAGTGGATGGAGGGAGGGACCTGGGTGGGAGACAGGGTGGAAAGGGGAATGGATGTGGAGATCAGGGGTCAGGGTGACAGGATAAGGCTGTGAGAGAGAATGGAAATCATTGTGAGGGGAGGGCATCTCTGGGATGAGCCAGAGACCTGGGAAGGGGAAGCTCTTGGGGGGCTGTCTATGGAAGTGACCCTAACTGAGCATCCTAGCAGCTGGGAATATGGAGAATGAAATGGCCACCTCCTATAGCCAGGTAGGACTTCCAGGGGAGGAGGAAGAACACCAACCCATCCACAATACCTTTGACCCAAGATTTGTCATTTCTACAGGATGTACAGGGAGAAAGATGGAGCAGAGTTTGAGGGAATGGCAACTGGCCCAACTTGAGACCCACCCCATAGGAGAAAGCCATGGTACTCTGCTATCCTTGCAGACAGGAGCCTAGCACAAATGTCTTCTGAGAGGCTTCATCCAGCAACTAATGGAAACAGATGCAGAGATCCACAGACAAACATTTTGCAGAGATCAGGGAGTCTTTTGGAGGATTAAGGGAGAAGGATTGAGGGAGCCAGAGTAGTCAAGGACGCCACAAGACCGACAGAGTCAACTAAGCTGAGCCTATGAGGGCTCACACAGACTAAACCAATAATCAACAAGCATGCATGGGCTGAACCTAGGCCCCTGTCTTAGTCAGGGTTTCTATTCCTGCACAAACATCATGACCAAGAAGCAAGTTGGGGAGGAAAGGGTTTATTTAGCTTACACTTCCACGATGCTGTTCATCACCAGAGGAAGTCAGGACTGGAACTCAAGCAGGTCAGGGATCAGGAGCTGATGCAGAGGCCATGGAGGGATGTTTCTTACTGGCTTGCTTCTCCTGGCTTGCTCAGCTTGCTCTCTTATAGAACCCAAGACTACCAGCCCACAGATGGTACCACTCACAAGGGGCCCTCCCTCTTTGATCACTAGTTGAGAAAATGCCTTACTGCTGGATCTCATGGAGGCATTTTCTCAACTGAAACTCCTTTCTCTGTGATAACTTCAGCTTGTGTCAAGTTGACACACAAAACTAGCCAGTACAATCCCCTACATATTTGTAACAGATATGCAGCTTGGTTTTTATGTGAGTCCCCTAACAATTGAAGTGGGAGCTGTCTCTAACTTAGTTGCCTGCCTTTGGATCCTCTTCCCCTAGCTGAGACGCTTTGTCTGGTCTCAGTGGGAAAGAATGCACTTAGTCCTGATGTAACTTTATATACCAGGGTGGATTTGTACCCATGGGGGTCTTCCCCTTCTCTGAAGAGAAGGGGATGGAGTAATGAGGGAGGATTTGTGAAGCTGGGACTGGGAAGAGAAGGGAGGGCACGATCTAGATGTAAAGTGAATAAATAAATTAATTGATGAAAAAAGAAATAGAAACACAAAACATCTCAAGGTCAGATTATGAATAAAAAGAAAGACATAACAAATAATAAAAGTCAATAATTCAATAATTAAAAACATCTCAGCAAATAAAAGCCCAGGATATGATAATTTAATGACTAAATTCATCCAAATGTTTAACCCACTCCCAAATTCTTTTCAAAATATGAATGTGCATACTTCCAAACTCATTTACAAGGTTGACATTTCCCTGTTATCAAAGCCAGACAAGTAAAAAGAAAAAAAATGCATAGTACTATTTGTGATGAACAATATGGAACAATCTTCAACAAATACTAATAAAAGATAATTTCACTTTGCTAAAAGGTACTTTGTAAAACACTGGGGGAAAATGCCATCAGTGGGCTTACCCAGTAGTAGATTCCACATGCTACAAAATTGAATTGCCAGGCAACATGTGCCTGTGATGCAATAGTGGCATGACTGTTGGGAGAGTAATCAACTGCTTTCTCATTCTACTTGAGGCCTGCTCTATAGGAGGGAATGCATGCCTGGCACTGGAAACCTGGTCAAAAGCCCATAGCTTAGAATGTTGTAGGCCCTATGAGATAACCTACTACTAATGCTTTGCTAATGGACATGTTCTCAAACTGCCTTACAAATACTTACGTTTACATCCATGAATTAATTTTGCTCGCTCTCTCTCTCTCTCTCTTTCTGTCTGTCTCTCTCGATCAGAGAAGCTGCTTTTTGTAATAGGCAAGAGTCAATGCAGAGATTCATAACAGATTAAAGTGCTGAGAATAAATGATTGTGTGTTTATTCCTAAGTGAGACCTATTAAACTCCCCGTGATGGTTTGTATATGCTCAGCCCAAGGAGTGGCACTATTAAGAAATGTGACCTTATTGGAATGGGTGTGTCACAGTGGGGATGGGCTTAAATACCGTCGACCGAGCTGCCTGGGAGTGAGTCTTCCACTAGCAGCCTTCAGCTGAAGATGTAGAACTCTCAGCTTTGCCCCCACCGTGCCTGCCTGGACACTGCCATATTCCCACCTTGATGATAATGGACTGAACCTCTGAACCTGTAAACCAGCCCCAATTAAATGTCCTTTATAAGATGTGCCTTGGTGTATGTTCACAGCAATAAAACCCCAAGACGCTTCGCAAGGCACAAGAAGCATTACAGAAGGGGTAGAAAGAGTTTAAGTGCTGGAGGATGTGGGGCTGGTTTAAATGCTGGGGTTTTTGATATAACATGACTTTTGTTCTCATGAACTAAAAGCAGCTCTCACTACCTTCACAAGACCTATACAATATCAAGCCAGTTACCATTTCAGCATGGATGGGAGAGGGATTATGCTGGCAAGCTTTTTGTAAACTTGATGCAAGCTAGAGTCAGTCAACTTATCTGAGAAGAGGAAACCTCAACCAAGAAATTGCTCCCCTCAGCTTGGCCTACATATTCATGGAGAAAAGAGAATCTTAATTGGGACAATGCCTCCAAAAGTTTATTCTGTGGGCATGTCTATAGGGTGGTTTTGGTTTGGTCTGGTTTGGTTTTGCTTAATGATTGGTGTGGAAGGGAACAGCTCACTGTGAGTACTACTGTCCCTGGGCTGGTGGTCTCTGCTGATATAAAAAAGCAGGCTGAGCAAGCCTTGTAAAACAAACCAGTAGGCAGCATTCCTCCATATTATCTGCATCAATTCTTGCCTCAATTCCCCATCTAGAGTTCCTGCATGACTTCCTTCAGTGATGGAGTGTGACCTGAGAGTTTTAATAGGAAATAATCTATTTCTTCCACAACTGATTTTAGTCATAGTGTTTTAGCGCAGCAATAGAAACCTTAACTAAGACACATGGCATGATCTTTTATTTAGGAAACCTTAAAAATTCCACCCAAAAGTGTAACACATGACAAGTTCTGTAAAATTGCAAATAATATATCAGTATACAAACCCTATATCAGTATACAAACCCAGTGACATTTCTACACACAATAAAGAAATAAAACAGTAAAGCATTAGTTTGCTTTCCATTCATGTAAAATAATCCCTAAGATAATTAACTCAGAAAATGAAAATGTTTATTTTGACTAATGATTTTGGAGGTTCCAGCCCATTGATGGAGTGGCCCACTTTAATTTGGTGGTGAGAACACATGGCAGATCAAAACCACTAACCAAGAATCAAAGCAAGAAAAGGAAGTAGGGAGGCCCATGATCTTTGAGAGCCCAATGAACTCCCTCAACGTCCTGCCCCTGAGAAGGTCGAACTCCTTTCCAATAGTGACACCTGGAGAGCAAGCCTTTATCACATGGAACCTTGAAAGATCTGTGAGATGCAACACTATTTATTTACATAGCATCAAAATTAAAAGAAAACAATGAGTGATGTTTAAGGAGTTAATAGCACTTACTGCACTCATAGAAGATCTCAGTTCAGTTCCAAGCATCCACATCAGGTGGCTCATAATTGCCTATAATTCCAGTTCCAAGGAATGTCCTCTTCTGTTACTTTCAACCACCCACACAGACATGGAAGTCATTAACTGCCCCCCAACACATACAATTTAATTATTTTTAAGTTTTTGTTTGGTTTTTCTTATGAGGAGAAAAAACTGAAATTGGGTATTTAGGGAGAGGGGATTTGAAAGGACTTGGGGGAGGAGAAAGAGTAATGACAAAAAAAATGCATGAAATTTTTATTTAAAATAGAACATTGTAGATTGCTTTTAGTAAGATGGCCATTTTTACTGTATTAATCCCGCCAATCCATGAGCATGGGAGATCTTTCCATCTTCTGAGGTCTTCTTCTATTTCTTTCTTCAGAGATTTGAAGTTCTCATACAGATCTTTCACTTGTTTGGTTAGAGTCACAACAAGATATTTTATATTGCTTGTGACAATTATCAAGGGTATCATTTCCCTAATTTCTTTCTCAGCCTGTTTATCCTTCATAAGGAAGGCTACTGATTTGCTTGAGTTAATTTTGTATCCAGCCACTTTGCTGAAGTTGTTTATCAGCTGTAGCAGATCTCTGGAGGAGTTTTTCGGGTCACTTAAGTATACCATCATATCATCTGCAAATAGTGATATTTTGATTTCTTCCTTTCCAATTTGTATCCCTTTGACCTCCTTTTGTTTTCTAATTGCTCTAGCTAGAACTTCCAGTATTATAGTGAATAGATAGGGAGAGGGGGGCAGCCTTGTCTAGTCCCTGATTTTAGTGGGATTGCTTCGAGTTTCTCTCCATTTACTTTGATGTTGGCCACTGGTTTACTATATATTGCTTTTACTAAGTTTAGGTATGCTCCTTGAATTCCTGATCTTTCCAAGACTTTTATCATGAAGGGATGTTGAACTTTGTCAAATGCTTTTTCAGCATCTAATGAAATGACCATGTGGTTTTTTTTTTCCTTTGAGTTTGTTTATGTAATGTATTACATTGGTAGATTTCCAGGTATTGAACCATCCCTGCATCCCTGGGATGAAGCCTACTTGATCATAGTGAATGATCTTTGTGATGTGTTCTTGGATCCAGTTTGCGAGAATTTTGTTGAGTATTTTTGCATCAGTATTCATAAAGGAAATTGGTCTGAAGTTCTCTCTCTTTGTTGGATCTTTTTGTGATTTAGGTATCAGTGTAACTGTGGCTTCATAGAAACAAGTGGGTAGTGTTCCTCCTATTTCTATTTTATGAAATAGTTTGAGGAGTGTTTGGTATTAGATCTTCTTTGAAGGTCTGATAAAATTCTGCACTAAACCAATCTGATCCTGGGTTTTTGTTTGTTGGGAGACTTTTTAATGACTGCTTCTATTTCCTTAGGGATGATGGGGCTGTTTAGATGGTTTATCTGATCCTGATTTAACTTTGGTACCTAATATCTGTTTAGGAAATCATCCATTTTATCCAGGTTTTCCAGTTTTGTTGAATTTAGACTTTTGTAATAGGATCTGATTATTTTTAAATTTCCTCAATTTCTGTTGTTATATCTCCTTTTTCATTCCTGATTTTGTTAATATGGATACTGTTTCTGTGCCTCTGCTTAGTCTGGCTAAGGATTTATCCATCTTGTTGATTTTCTCAAAGAACCAGCTTCTAGGTAACTGGGAAGTGGGATATCATGGGATGGGAGGTTGGTGGAGGGGGTAACCAGGAAGTGGGATATTATTTGAGATGTAAACAAATGGAATGATGAATAAAAAATAAAAGAAAATTAAAAAACATAGATGTTTTTAAAAAATAGAACACTAAATTTTTTTCATTATTTATTTATTTATTTACACTCCAGATCCACTCCCTCCTGGTCCACTCTCCAACTGTTCCACATCTCATACCTCCTCCCCAGCCCCTCTCTTCACAAGGATGTCCCCACTACCTATCACCCACCCCATCAGACCTCTCCACTCCCTGTTGCTTCCATTCTCTTGAGGGTTAGGTGCATCTTCTCTGACTACAGCCAGACCTGGCAGTCTTCTGTTGGTGTTGCTGCCTTGTTGGTGGTCCAGTGTTTGAGAGATCTCAGAGGTTCAGGTTAATTAAAACTGCTGGTCCTCCTACAGGGTTCCCCTCTTCTTCAGCTTCTTCCAGCTTTTCCCTAATTCAACCACAGGGGTCAGCAGCTTCTATTCTTTGGTTGGGTACAAATATCTATATCTGACTTTTTCAGCTGGTTGTTGGGTCTTTCAGAGGGCAGTCATGCTTGGTTCCTTTTTGTGAGTGCTCCATAGCTTCAGTAACAGTGTCAGGCCTTAGGACCTCCACTTGAGCTGGATCCCACTTTGGGCCTATCACTGGACCTTCTTTTCCTCAGGCATTTTCCTCCATTTCCATTCCTGCAATTCTTTCAGCTAAGAACAATTATGGGTCAGAGTTTCGACTGTGGGATGGCAATCCCATCCCTCACTCGAAGCCCTAACTTTCTGCTGGAGGTGGGCTCTACAAGTTCCCTCTCCCCACTGTCAGGCATTTCATCTGAGGTCCTTTGAGTCTCTCACCTTCCAGGTCTCTGGTACATTCTGGAGGGTCCCCCAAACCTTCTACCTCCAGAGGATACCTGTTTCTATTCTTTCTGTTGGCCCTCAGGGCTTCAGTTCTTTTCCCTCACCCAATACCATATCATGTCCTCCTCTCTCCCCCCACCTCCCACCCACTTTCCCTCCCAAGTCCCTCCTTCCCTCCCTGCTTGTGATTGCTTTCTTCTCCCACCCAATTGGGACTGAGACATCCTAACTTAGGCCCTTCAGCTTGTTGACCTTTTTGAGTACTGTGGACTGTATCTTGGGTGTTCTGTACTTTTTTTTCTCTAATATCCACTTATTAAAAAACCAAACAACCCAATCAAAATAATGGGGTGTAGAACTAAACTGAGGATTCACAACAGAGGAATCTCAAATGGCTGAGAAGCACCTAAATAAATGTTCAAAGTTATTAGTGATCAGAGAAATGAAACTGAAAACAACCCTGAGATTCCACCTTACACCAGTCAGAATGACTAAGATCAAAACCTCAGGTGACAATACATGTTGGCAAGGATGTAGAGAAAGAGGAACACTTTTCCATTGCTGGTGGGACTGCAAACTGGTACAACCACTCTGGAAATCAATCTGGAGGTTCCTCAGAAAATTGGAAATAGAGCTACCTGAAGACCCAGCAATACCACTCTTGGGAATATATCCAAAAGATGCCCCACCAGGTCACAGGGGCAAGTGTTCCACTATGTTCATAGCAGCCTTGTTTATGATAGCCAGAAGGTGGAAACAACCCAGATGCCCCATGACAGAAGAATGGATTCAGAAAATGTGGTTCGTTTTCACAATGGAATATTACTCTGCTATTAAGAACAAGTACATCATAAGTTTTGCAGGCAAATGGATGGAACTAGAAAATATCATCCTGAGTGAGGTAACTCAGACCCAAAGGACATGCATGGTGGAACACTGTATTTTTATAGCAGAAAATCAAAATGTTAAAATTTAGAAAAAATAATACTTAGAAATAAAGTTAATAAAGTAAAATATCTATTCACCATGAATTCTAAAACAATGATAAAAGAAATGTAACAAAACACAAATAAGTAGAAAAACCTACAAATATTAGAATTAATATTACTAAAATATCCATACTAAAGCGGGACATGTTGACACATGCCTGTAATTTTGAAGACTGAGGCAAAAATAAAAAATCATCATGAGTTTAATATCAGCTTAGACTATATGATGAATTCAAAGACAGTCTGTGATATCTATCAAGGCAAGAAATTAAAAAGAAAGAGGCAGGGGAGAGAGAAAGAGAGAGGGGAAGATAGAGGGAGAGGAGGAGGGGAAGGAGAGGGAGAGGGAAGAGAAAGAGAGGGAGAGGAGAGGAGAGGAGAGGAAAGGAAAGGAAATGGAAGAAGAGAAAGACAGACCCCATAATATCCAAAATTATCTATAAAGTCAATACAATCCCTATTAAAATTCAAATGATACTTCTCTTAGAAACTGAAACAGTCCAAGAACTCATATGAAGATGCAAAATGTTAAATTGGTTTTGATACATAAGATGGAGGCATAAAAATTTCTGGTTTCAAATTATATTATTAAAGCACATAATCAAAACGGCATGGTACTGACATAAAAAGAAAAAATAATAAGCCAGGTATGGTGGTACATGTCTGAAAGTTCAACACTAGGGAGGTGAACTCCAGAGGATCAAAAGTTCAAGGTCATCTTCTGCTACATAATAAGTTCAATGCCAGTCTAAGCTGCATCAACTCCTGTTTCAAAAACAATAGACAAATGGAACACATAAAGAGCCAAGAAACTAATTCACATACATACAGTATATATATAGATATATATCTATATATATATCAGTTAATCTTTTACAAGGAAATCAAGTGATTTAAGAAGCACCCAGTAAATAGTGTTATGAAAATTGGATAGCCATAGACAAAAAAAAATGGATTAATTCAAAATGATTAAAGACCTGAAATATATAAGATATGAAACCATTATCTTCCATCCTTTGGGAAAAACCACCTTGACATTGGTCTCCACAATCACAGATAGTAGATAAGACAACAAAAATCACAGGCAGAAAAATCAAAGATAAACATCAATAAGTGGAAACTTTTTCATTGGAAAAAAATCAACAAAATGAATGGGCAACTTACTAATGAACTTAATACTGATCTATGAATTGTATGTCCATTAAATGTTTAACATCCAATTGCATCAAGTATTTATGTCACTGAGTAGCAAAACTACAATGGGCATATGTATAGAAGAACTTTTAATCCAGCAACATGGCTGCTCTGGTAAGAGACCTGATCCAAAGACCTTCTGGGTCTATGTGATCCCACTAGAATGACATACCTTTAATCTCTCTGGCTGGAATACAGATATGCCCTTAGTACACACCTTTAATCACAAACAGTAAAGGTAAAGTTATTTTGTATAAGAGAATGCCATATTTGAAAGTGATGTCTAATTGATAGGTAGACAAAGTGACAAATCAGGGAAAGATTTGACAGAATGAGTCAAAGAGGATATATCCAACTCTTATGAGAAAAAGAGAGGCAACTTCAAAGACCAGTATGGAGAGAGTCAGTCAGTTGGGAGTCAATGCAGTGAAGTTTAGAGAAGTTCAGTTCATTCAGCAAGAGGCAGTTTTTCCAAGTAGAACAGTTCAGTCAGAAACAAAGAGAAGCCAGTTTGAATCAGTCATCTTGAAGAGGAATTTAGGCCAGAACATCTGAATTGAACCAGCCAGCAAGAGTTCAGAAAGAGCTAGAAAGGGTGAGTTTATTCAGCAATAAGCCTCTGAGATGGCAATTACATCTGATTAATAAAAGTTACATTTACACATATGACTTGAACAGACACCTTTAAAACTGGGATATGAAAATAACCAACAGGTACAGAAATCACTAATCAAAAATCATGCATGACCTTAAGCCTGATTGGACAGCTATTATTGAAACCATAATAGATAACAAATGTTTGAAAAGATGTGAAAGGAAAGGAACTCTTGGGAATCACTCAGAATGCTCAGTTGTACAGCCACTATGAAAAATAACACGGACATTCCTCTAAAAAAAAAAAAAGAAGAAGAAGAAGCGAAAGATGGCAGTGGCAATCTATAATCCTGGCCCCTAAGGGAATCATAAATTCAAGGGTAGCCTAGGCTATACAGTATAAAAGCATCTTGAAATATTTTTTAACTCAGAAATCCTACTCCTGGGTATACTTAAATGAATTGCAACTACTATGTACAGTCTCATATTCATTGAAGCTTTATTTAAATATGCAAATATAAAACTTTCTAAGATCCACTGACAGACGAATGAGTGAAGAAAATGTGAGATATGTGGTAAAATATCATTTAGACATAAAAAAGCAGCCAGTTCTGACATTTGTGACAGTGTGGATGACCCTTAAGGGCACTATATTAAAGTAAAAGAATTCAAACAAAGACACAGACAAAACCATGTCATGTCACTTAGATTATGCAGAATCTAAAAACTCAGACTCATAGAAACTGAGAATAGGATAAAATGGAAGTTGCCAGGAACACTGGAGAGGGGAAATTGTTGACCAATAGGTACAAATTCTTAGTTATGAGATGAATACATTGTCAATATCTAAGGCACAGCAGGATGCTTATCATGAATGATAGTGCATTATAGTCTTGTAAACTGCTGAGAGTAAATCTTAATTGTTCTCATCATAAAAGGGGGCATGGTAATCTGTATCTTAACTAACTTAAGTTTAGTACTAATTTCATAGTATATACACATATCAAAGCATCACACTGTACGCTCTAAATACATGTTTGTCAATAAAGCTGGAGAGGCATTAATTAGTTTAAATCACCTGCTACCCTACCAGCCATCCTGACTACAACCTCATGAAAGACTCTGATACAACATAATTCAGCAAAATCTGAGTTACTGACCCAAGAGAAACTGGATAGGATGAGAAATATTTCTTGTTGGTTTGAACCACTATGTATTGGAGTAGCTATAGAGCAATGGCTAACTGAAATGTACTTACTATGTCGATAAAGAAATTTTGCAAAATCAAGAAGAGATTGGTCAAGAAGATAATTGTATTGACTGAGTTCTGCAAATATAATTACGCTAGCATGACAAAGTGAATTTGAAAGCATCCCCCATTTTGTACTGTCTGAGTTTCTAAATGATTGGTATTGTTTATGCCTCAAATATGTGTGAGAATTCAACCAGATATGCTGCCTGGAAAGGGAGTTTTCTCTGTGGGAAAGATTTTTAGAAATGAAGTCAACTCTGTTAGATAATGTGTTACTCTGTACACACACCCCCTCTTCTTGCACTGTCAAGTCTTTACTTCTGCATTTGCAGCCAGTAGAAGGATCCATTTGCATTTCTCTTCTGCTTAACCCCTCTGCCTATTCAACTAGTGTCTTCTAGGCAGTGAACAATTTTGAGTAGATTCCCTTTTCGGAGACTCTGTCTCTGAAGTCCAAAATACACAAGATTTCTTCCTAGCTCTCCAGGCACCAGTACCATGATAGCAGTCAAATCGCAGTGCTAACCCTGTCACTGTTTTAGATAAAATACAGATTCCTGATGGAGACTTCAATATGCCAGTTTGACAACGTGTCCACGATTTCTTATGCAGAACAATTGTGTTCTCTTTCGGTCTGTTATCTATTGCCACCCACTTTCTCTGATGTGAAAATAATAGAGACTCTGCTGGGAAAACTGGACGCAGAGGGAGAAATTGGGACCAGAGAGGAGAAAAGGAACTTTTACATTTACAGGTGTTAATATCCAAAAGCATAGGTTCATGGGAGCACTAGCATGAGAGAGCCAAACTTCATGACTTACAAGAAAGCCACAAGACTTACAAGAAAGAAAACTCAGGATTTCTCAGAGTGTCCCCAAAGCCTCTCCAATTACCTCAAGTTTTGCTTTCACATAATTTCCCAGTGCAAACACTAACTCATCTTCAGTCAAAATTAAGGGCCTCAAACTCCAGACATGTCTACTCTTCCCTCATCACAACATAAGAGCCTGCGTCTTCCTGGGCTGTTGGTGTGATTCCCAAGTAACAACAACCAGTGACCCAGGTAAAGAGGTTTCAAGCTATAGTGCAAGCATTTTGGGGGGTTTAGTCTCAATTGTCATAGAGCAGCTGAGGCTTTGCAAGGGCCTTGGAGACCCCCAAGGAGGAAGTCCCACATACCTCTGCTTCCCTGGTCCTACTGAGAGGCTCACAGGAAGGATGAAGCACCCAAACAAAGTCAGTAAGCTCTTACCTGTCGCCTCTGTAAATTAGAGACTGCAGCTCCTGGCTTGACATGTGAAAAGGGATTAGGAAGATGGGAGGGAGAATGATAAGATGAAAGCAAATGTGGAGGAAGACAGCTCAACACCACAAAGTGGCAAGGGAAACCGCCTGATAACAGGGAGAACAGGCATGGTTTAGTCGGCTTCCCATTCCTCCCTCTAGGTTTTCATCATCCTTTTGAGATATCCTCTACTGTTCAGGAAAAACCACTACAAAAGGAAAAAAGGAACCTGTGTCTGGCAGCTTGGGACAAACACCTCCCACCCAGCTTCAAAGGCTGAGCAATGCAGCTTTTCTGAGAGCACACGCATACACACACACACACACACACACACACACACACACATTCACACACTCCCAACTCTCCACGTATCTGTCCATGCTTGGAAAAAACTTCCCTTCTAGTTGCAGGGAGCATATGGTAATTAAGAACAAAGAAAATAAGGGCCTGGGATTTGCCAGATGGCTTAGGTTCCAGATCCAGACCTACAAGTTTCTGGGTAAGATAAACTTATAGATGACCAAGGCAGCCCTTCTGTGCCACCTTTCTTTTACAACACCTGACAGTACCACCCACGAATTCATTCATAGAAGCTGACATGAGAATTCAGATATTAAGCATTAAGAATTCTGGAATGTCTTATAGTATAGCTATATTTTAAATATATTTATATTATATGTCCAATACAGCCTGAGACGAGGACTATATTGTCTCCTTTATAAAAATAAGTGATCTGGGCTGAGATTCTTTATGTACATGTAAATATCTTGTTTGAATACATACTACTTATTAACATCTATCCATAACCCATTTTAAATTTTTATCTTATTTGTTTGTGGGTGTATGGGTATGTGTATGCAGCTGTGTGCATGTACACACACACACACACACACACACACACACACACACCTCTTAGAGGCCAAGAAAGGGCATGTAATCCCCCTGGACCTAGAGTTGTAGGCAGCAATGAGCTCGCTGATGTGGGTGCTGGATACCAAACTCTAGCCCTGTGCAAGGACAGCAGGCACTGTTCACTACCAAGCTGTCTTTGAGGCTTTCTATTCATAATTCTGGCCTAAACAGTCATTTCCATGATAGTTCAAAGGTAGTGATTTTCTCATCCTTATTGTGCCTTCTAAGACCAATACCATGTGACTTGTGATACAACGCACTGTGGAGATACCATTACTGTCATTGTATTTTACCCAAATATTATAATTTTGTTCTACTCATGAGGAACTGTCAGACAAACTTGAATTCAGAAGCATTCAATGGAGTAATTGATATAAATTCTTCAAAAGTGACAGTATATGACAGGCAAGGAAAGAGTAAGCAGCTATGAGGATGGAAGGATGGCTCAGTGGTTAAGAGCATGGGTTGCTCTTCCAGAGGTCCTGAGTTCAATTCCCAGAAACCACATGGTGGCTCACAACCATCTGTAATGGGATCTGATGTCCTCTACTGGTGTGTCTGAAGACAGCTACACTGTACTCATATAAATAACATAAATAAATAGTTTTTTTAAAAAGAAGAAGAAGAAGAGGAAAAGGAAGAGGAAGAAGAAGAAGAAGAAGAAGAAGAAGAAGAAGAAGAAGAAGAAGAAGAAGAAGAAGAAGAAGAAGAAGAAGAAGACGACGACTAAGAAGGAGCCTTCCGGTTTCCATCTGGGGCTGGAGACCTCTGCCTGGGCCACTAGGGATCCATAGCCAAATAGTGCTGGGAGAAAGCTAGCCTCCCAGGAGTGGGGGCAAGCCTGTCTGCTCAAAGGGACCCACCTGGAATCCCCAGGACACAGGAACTGAGGAGTGGCCTTCTGTTTTCTTTCAGTGGCCAAGGAGGGGATCCTGTGACAGAGGGCTCCATACTCAAATAGTGCCAGAAGAGAACTGGTATCCAGGAGTGCCGACACACCTTCAAGGACAGGCAAGACCACCATTTCTGTTCAAATTCACTGGATCAAGAGGGACCCTTGCAGACCCATCAGGACACAGGAACAAGGGGGCAGCTGGGGACAAGATCCTTCTGGTTTCTGTCTGCACCCCAGAGTTGACGCTGTACCACAGCTCTCTAAATCCAAATTCCTCTCAGAGAGAACTGGTCTTCAAGGAGTATTGACACCAAGGATTGCAGGAGGGACAAGCCACAGACAGAGAGATAAAGACCAGCTAACACCAGAGATAACCAGATGGCAAAAGGCAAGGGCAAGAACATAAGGAACAGAAACCAAGGCTACTTGACATCAACAGAATCCAGCTCTCCCAGCACAGCAAGCCCTGGATAGCCCAACACACCAGAAAAGGAAGACTCAGACTTAAAATCACATCTCATGATGATAGTAGAAGATTTTAAGAAGGAAATAAATAACTCCCTTAAAGAAATACAAGAGAACACAGGTGAACAACTAGAGGCCCTTAAAAAGAAACAAAAAAATCCCTTGAAGAATTACAGGAAAACACAATCAAACAGATGAAGGAAATGAACAAAACTATTCAGGAACTAAAAATAAAAATGAACAATAAAGAAAACAAAAAGGGAAACAACCCTGGAGTTAGAAGACCTAGGAAAGAGATCAGGAGTCATAGATGCAAGCATCACGAACAGAATACAAGAGATGGAAGAGAGAATCTCAGGTGCAGAAGATACCATAGAAAACATTGACACAACAGTCAAAGAAAATGCAAAATGCAAAAAGCTCCTAACCCAAAACATCCAGGATATCCAGGATATAATGAGAAGACAGAACCTGAGGATAATAGGTATAGAAGAGAGTGAAGATTCCCAACTTAAAGGACCAGTAAATATCTTCAACAAAATTATAGAAGAAAACTTCCCTAACCTAAAGAAAGAGATGAACATAAATATAAAAGAAGCCTACAGAACTCCAAATAGACTGGACCAGAAAAGAAATTCCTCATGTCACATTATAGTCAAACAACCAAATACACAAAACAAGAAAAGAATAGTAAAAGCAGCAAGGGGCCCTTCCAGTTTCCATCTGTGGCGGGAGATCTCTGCCTAGGCCACCAGGGCTCCATAGCCAAATAGCTCTGGGAGAAAGTTAGCCACCCAGGAGTGTGAAAAAACCAGCGAGAGGAGGTAAGAGGAGTAACACTGCTCACCTGGACTCGCCCAGAATCCGTGGGACTCAGGGACTGAGAAACAGCTGGAAACAGGAACCTTCCTGTTAAATAGTGCTGAGAGAAAGCTAGCCTCCCAAGAGTGGGGGCAAGCCTGTCTGCTCAGAGGGACCCACCTGGAATCCCCAGGAAACAGGGACTGAGGAACGAGGTTCTGGTTTTTTATGGTGGCTGAGGAGCAGATCCTGTGACACAGGGCTCCATACTCAAATAGAGCCAGAAAAGAGCTGGTATACCAGGAGTGCCAATACACCTTTAAGCACAGGCAAAACCACCACATCTTTTCAAATTCACTGGATCAAGAGGGACCCTTGCAGAGCCATCAGGACAGAGGAAACAAGGGTCAGTTGGGGATTAGATCCTTCTTGTTTCTATCTGTACCCCAGAACTCTCAAACGATCAAAACCCAAATTCCTCTCAGAGAGAACTGGTCTTCGAAAAGTATTGACACCTAGGTTTGCAGGAAAGACAAACCATAGTCAGAGAGAATAAGACCAGCTAACACCAGAAATAACCAGATGGTGAAAGGCAAGGGCAAGAACACAGGAACAGAAACGAAGGCTACTTGGCATCATCAGAACCCATGTCTCCCACCACAGCAAGCCCTGGATACCCCAACACACCAGAAAAGAAAGACTCAGACTTAAAATCACATCTCAAGAGGATAATAGATTTTAAGAAGGAAATAAATAACTCCCTTAAAGAAATACAAGAGAACACAGGTAAACAACTGCAAGCCCTTAAAGAATTACAGGAAAACACAATCAAACAAATGACACAATCAAACAAAGGAACAAAACCACTCAGGAATAAAAAACAGAAATAGAAACAATAAAGAAATCACAAAGGGAGACAACCCTGGAGTTAGAAAACCTAGTAAAGAAATCAGGATTCATAGATGCAAGCATCACCAACAGAATACAAGAGATGGAAGAGAGAATCTCAGGTGCAGAAGATACCATAGAAAACATTGACACAACAGTCAAAGAAAATGCAAAATGCAAAAAGCTCCTAACCCAAAACATCCAGGATATCCAGGATACAATGAGAAGACAGAACCTGAGGATAATAGGTATAGAAGAGAGTGAAG
>JADRCH010007516.1:525013-610055 GCA_019843965.1 Rhynchomys soricoides | reverse complement strand
ATAGAAGAAAACTTCCCTAACCTAAAGAAAGAGATGAACATAAATATTCAAAAAGCCTAAAGAACTCTAAATAGACTGGACCAGAAAAGAAATTCCTCCTGTCACATTATAGTCAAAACACCAAATACACAAAACAAGGAAAGAATATTAAAAGCAGTAATGGAAAAAAGGCAAGTAACATATAAAGGCAGACATACCAGAATTACACCAGACATCTCACCAGAGACTATAAAAGCTAGAAGATCTTGGGCAGATCTTATATAGACTCTAAGAGAACACAAATGCCAGCCCAGGCTACTATACCGAGCAAAACTCTCAATTATCATGGATGGGGAAAACAAAATATTCTATGACAAAACCAAATTTACACAGTATGCTTCCACAAACCCAGCCCAACAAAGGATAATAGATGGAAAACGCCAACTCAAAAAGGGAATCTACACCCAAGAAAAAGCAAGAAAGTAATCTTTCAACAAACTCAAAAGAAAATAGCCACACAAACATAAAATAACATCGAAAATAACAGGAAGCAACAATCACTATTCCTTAATATCTCTTAACACCAATGGACTCATTTCCCCAATAAAAAGACATAGACTGACAGACTGGATTCATAAACAAGACCCAGCATTTTGCAGCATCCAGGAAACGCGCCTCCGTGTTAAAGGCAAACACTACCTCAGAGTAAAGAGCTAGAAAACAATTTTCCAGGCAAATGGTCCCAAGAAACAGGCAGGAGTAGCCATTCTAATATCGGATAAAATTGACTTTCAACCAAAAGTCATCAAAAAAGATAAGGAAGGACACTTCATACCCATAAAAGGAAAAATCTACCAAGAAGAACTCTCAATTCTGAACATCTATGCCCCAAATGCAAGGGCACCCACATTCATAAAGGGAACTTCACTAAAGCTCAAAGCACACATTGCACCTCACACAATAATAGAGGGAGACTTCAACGCCCCACTATCATCAATGGACAGATCTTGGAAACACAAACTAAACAGAGACACAATGAAACTAACAGATATTATGAACCAAATGGATTTAACAGATATCTATAGAATATTTCATCCAAAATCAAATGAATATTCCTTCTTCTCAGCACCTCATGGTACCTTCTCCAAAATTGATCATATAATTGGTCACAAAACAAACCTCAACAGATATAAAATGATTGAAATGATCCCATGCCTCCTATCAGATCATTACAGATTAAGGCTGGTCTTCAATGGCAACAACAACAACAGAAAGCTTACATACACATGGAAGCTAAACAATGGTCTACTCAATTATAACTTGGTAAAGAAAGAAATAAAGAAAGAAATTAAAGACTTCCTAGAATTTAATGAAAATGAAAGTACAACACACCCAAACCTATGGGACACAATGAAAGCAGTGTAAAGAGGAAAACTCATAGCTCTGAATGCCTCCAAAAAGAAACTGGAGAGAGCATATACTAACAGCTTAAAAGCACATCTGAAAGTTCTAGAACAAAAAGAAGTTAATATACCCAAGAGGAGTAGAAGGCAGGAAATAATCAAATTAAAGGCTGAAATCATCCAAGTGGAAACTAAAAGAACTATACAAAGAATCTATAAAACCAGGAACTGGTTCTTTGAGAAAATCAACAAGAAAGATAGACCCTTAGCCAGACTAACCAGAGGGCACAGAGACAGTGTACAAATTAATAAAATTAAAGATGAAAATGGAGATATAGCAACAGACTCTGAGGAAATTCAAAAAATCATCAGATCCTACTACAAAAGACTATGTGAAACAAAATTAGAAAATCTGGAGGAAATGGACAAGTTTCTAGACAGATACCAATTACCAAAGTTAAATCAGGATCAGATAAACCATCTAAACCATCCCATAACCCCCAAAGAAATAGAAGCAGTCACTAAAAGTCTCCCAACCAAAAAAAGCCCAGGACCAGAAGGGTTCAGTGCAGAATTCTATCAGACCTTCAAAGAAGACCTAATACCAATACTCTTCAAGCTATTCCATAAAATAGAAACGGAAGGAACACTACCCAATTCATTCTATGAGGCCACAGTTACACTGATACCAAAACCCCACAAAGACCCAACAATAAAAGAAAACGTCAGACCAATTTCCCTTATGAATATCAATGTAAAAATACTCAATAAAACCCTTGCAAACCGAATCCAAGAACACATCACAACGATCATTCATTATGATCAAGTAGGCTTCATCCCAGGGATGCAGGGATGGTTCAATACCCGGAAATCCATCAATGTAATCCACTACATAAACAAACTCAAAGAAAAAAACCACATGGTCATTTCATTAGATGCTGAAAAAGTATTTGACAAAGTTCAACATCCCTTCATGATAAAAGCCTTGGAAAGATCAGGAATTTAAGGAGCATACCTAAACTTAGTAAAAGCAATATATAGTAAACCAGTAGCCAACATCAAACTAAATGGAGAGAAACTCGAAGCAATCCCACTAAAATCAGGGACTAGACAAGGCTGCCCTCTCTCTCCCTATCTATTCAATATAGTACTTGAAGTTCTAGCTAAAGCAATCAGACAACAAAAGGAAATCAAAGGGATACAAATTGGAAAGGAAGAAATCAAAATATCACTATTTGCAGATGATATGATGGTATACTTAAGTGACCTGAAAAACTCCACCAGAGATCTGCTACAGCTGATTAACAACTTCAGCAAAGTGGCTGGATACAAAATTAACTCAAGCAAATCAGTAGCCTTCCTATACTTGAAGGATAAACAGGCTGAGAAAGAAATTAGGGAAAAGATTGGGAAAAGATCTTTACCAATCCTACATCCGATAGAGGGCTAATATCCAATATATACAAAGAACTCAAGAAGCTAGACTCCAGAGATCCAAATAACCCTATCAAAAAATGGGGAACAGAGCTAAACAGAGAATTCTCAACTGAGGAAACTCGAATGGCCGAGAAGCACCTAAAGAAATGTTCAACATCCTTAGTCATCAGGGAAATGCAAGTCAAAACAACCCTGAGATTTCACCTCACACCAGTTAGAATGGCTAAATTCAAAAACTCAGGTGACAGCAGATGTTATTGAGGATGTGGCGAAAGAGGAACACAGAAAGGCAGCAATAGTGGCAACTGGCCTGACCCTCCGATACTCCTGGAAACTGATCCACCAACCAAAGAATACACATGGAGTGACCCATGGTGCTGGCCACATATGCGACAGAGGAGGGTCTTATTAGACATCAGGGGGAGGAGAGGCCCTTGGGCCTGAGGATGTTAGATCCCCAGTATAGGAGAATGACAAGGAGGGAAGACAAGAGTGGGTGGGTGGGTGGGTGGGGGAATACCCCCATAGAGGTAAGGGAGGGGGGAGGGAATAGGGAGGTTCCAAAGGGGAAAACATTTTAAATGTAAATAAAGTAGAAAAAAATTTTAAAAAAGTAAATTTAGATATTCCCACATGCCTTAGACAGAGGTACCACAGAGGTCCCTGATGTTTCATCCCATGCCCTGGACTAGACAGAAGAGCCACGAAAAGAAAAGAAAAGAAAAAGAAAAAGATAAAGAAATACAAAGATTACTAAGACATAGTCTCATCCTAAGGAATCTATAATATAATGGGGTAAAAAACAAAAGTATATTAAATTGCTCCGTGGAGCACTACTATGGAGGGATGGAAGCAGCTGTTAAAGAACCACAAAATAAAAAATATCAATCAATTTAAGAGATTGGCAAGACAGGCAGCTCCAAGCTTTCATCCCCTGACAGAAACATCAAAAAAACAAGCAGACTGTCAAATTTTGTAAAAATTCAGGAATGTAGTCAAACCTTTTCAACAACTAAGCAGGCACTTGATCCTAACAGGAGAACTTCAAACCAGTAGGAAAGTATTGTTTCACTTATTGTTTTTCTCCCAACCAATGCCTAACACTTTGATGATCTTCATTCTAGAAAGTCAACAGTTCATGTGCCTGGTATAGGAATCCAAGCTCTGACTCCTGAGGAAGGACAGCAGACTTTTGTATAGATTATTGAGTATGTCTGCTAAGTTGTCTGAGGGCTGTTTGAGTACTGAGAGAAGATGGTCACTGCTGTTTTGTCTAACTTGCAACCTGGGCAGTAGGTGTTATTTTAAAACAAACTGCAAGTTAAAGAGCTTTCCAAAGTTAGCATGTAAGATTGCCATTGATACCTCCCGATGCTCCCAGAGACTGGATCATCAACCAAAGAATACACATGGAGAGACCCATGGTACTGGTCACATATGTGGCAGAGGAGGGTCTTATTAGCCATTAGGGGGAGGAGAGGCCCTTGGGCCTGAGGGTATTAGATGCCCCAGTATAGGAGAATGCCAAGGAGGGAAGACGAGAGTGGGTGGATGGGTAGGTGGGAGAATACCCCCATAGAGACAGGGGGAGGGGGAGGGAATAGGGAGGTTCCAAAGGGAAGATCTGGAAAGGGGGAAACATTTGAAATGTAAATAAAGTATCAAAAAAATTGCCATTGAAACAGATAGACCACCTAGATCCATGAACACAATCTGGGGAAAGTTCTTTGGGAAACGGGGACATTCAAAAGCATCATTACATCCAGGGAATTCTAGAAAACCGAATGAAATCACAGGGCAAGATGCATATTCAGAAAATACCTGAGAAGATCCCCAAGTTTCATCCAGCCTGATGCCTGTGCTGAGTGAAAGCCAAGGGGATGTTGGAGACAAGCCAGATCACTGAGCCCATCAACAAATAAAAATGCTTTGTTTCTTATTGACTTCTAGCATTTGAGGTAGATTTCTGTCAAAACATTAGTGTAACATGAACTAGGGAGCACAGGCTTCAGTGAGCACACATGACAAGGAACATCTTCATAGACACAGTTTGGTAGCATCAGTATAAAAGCATATGGCTATAAAAGTCAGTAATTGAAAAGGCAGTGGAACCGAGAGTAAAGTGACAATATTTCTGAAGAAATCTGACATCAGGCTTACTAGAGAAGACTAAACAACTGTCATAAATACACTCAAAGAGCTAAGAAAAACAGAAAACTAAAGGAAATTAAGAAATTGACCTGGGTGTTGTGGCATACACCTGCAATCCCAGCACTTGAGAAACAGGGGCAGGAAAAAAGAACAAACTGAGGATGTCAACAAATAGGGATTACACAAAGGAACCTGGGCCAGAGAGAGAGAGCTCTGTAAGTAGTGGAGCTTGCCACCCAAGCCTCATGATCTGAGTTCAATCCCAAGAACCCACATGAGAAGAGAGAATACACTCCTAAAAGTTGTATATACACACACACATACACACAAAATAAACCTTCTTAAAGGAAACAAGTATTCAAATAAAAAATCAGACATTAGAACATGGAAAATTTTTTAATGATTCTGTGCAGTGATGTAGCTTAGTGGTAGAGTCCATAGCTAATGTGTATGAGGTCCTGGTTTCATTCTCTAGTGACATACACACAAGAAAAACCATAATAAAAAGTATATGCAGATTGCAGAGACTTGTTTTAACTGCAAAAACCACAAAGAGAATGAAAGCAAAAAGATGGGAAGGAGGTGTCTCCCTGTAAGCAAGTGCTTCTCAACCTTCCTGCTGCTGTGGCCCTTCAGTACTGTTGCTCATGTTGTGGTGAGCCCCAACCATCAAATGATTTTCATTGCTACTTCATAACTATAATTTTGCTACAGTTATTAATCATAATGTAAACATCTGTGTTTTCTGATGGTCTTAGGTGATCCCTGTAAAAGAGTTGTTTGATATGCCCTACACACACAAACACACACACACACACACACACACACACACAAAGGGATTATAACCTACAGGTTGAGAACCACTGCTATAAATGATAGTCAACACAGCCAGCATTGCTGCTCCAGAATCAACCTTAAGTCAAAAACTGTTCAAGGAAACAGAAGCTACTGCATATTGATGAACTGTCAACTCCTCAAGAATATATAACAATTATAACTATGGAATTTACAACAGCATCTCAAAATATATTAAAAGAAATACTGGCTGAATTTTAAAAAGAAATAGACTAAAAAAATAATAATTAGAGGCTTCAAAAATCCAACTTTCAATAATAGATAGAATGATAAAACAGAAATGGATCGAAGGGTTTGCAAATATCCTGGTCTGTGTATGTTAGCCAGCATCCTCAACAGCAACAGACCAAACATAAAACTATAGAGAAAGAGATAGAGGGTCATCATGGAAATTGGCTTAAGTGACTGTGGAGGCCATAAAACTCCAGAATGTGACATCTTTGAGCTATAGAAACAGGAAATTTGAGGCCGTGAGTCTGCATCAGTCCAAAGGTCTGAATAAGTATGATGGCCAGTGGTGTTTCTCCCACTCCAAGGCTTAGTCTCAGACCATAAAGCCAGGCACTCCAAAGTGTGAGCTCAGGAGAATGTAGTGTCTCAACAGCTCAAAACACAGAGGGAATTGACCCTTCTTACAACTTTTTGTTCTATTTGAGTCTTTAATGGATTAGATAATGCCCACCCACAATGGTGAGAGTGGAATGTTTTTACTCTATGTACTGACTCAAATGCTGAGCCCTTCCAGAAATACTATCACCGACATACTCAGAAATGTTTTACTAGCTATGTGAGCTTCCCCTTGCCCAGTCAATCTGACTCATAAAATTAGCCATCACACACCAACCATCTCTAACAGACATATATAGAGCACTCCACCCAATAAGAGCAGAATGCATATTCTTCTCAAATGTTCTTGGAACATTCTCCAAGATGGACCAGATGTTAACCATAAAATAAATCTCAATAAATTTCAAAAGATTGAAATCTTATGGCATGTCTCTTTGTCCACAATTTAATAAAACTAAAATTGATAACAAAACTGAATTTTCTAAATTAATTAAAATGCTCTTAAACAACCAACAGTCAAAGAAAACTATTGGAAAACATTTATACAAAAATTAAAAATAGAAGAAGAGCACACCCAAGCTTATGAGACAATATAACAAAGGCAATGCTCCATGAAAATTATGTAATAATAATTGCCAAAATTTAAGAATAAGAGGATAGGAGAGATGGCTCAACAGTTAAAAGCACACACTGCTCTTGCAGAGGACCTGAGTTTGGTTCCCAGCTCCCACACATTGGCTCACAAATGCCTGTAACTCCAGTTCTAAGGAATTCAACACCCACTAGCATCCAAAGTTACCTGAAGCATATAAGCCCATACCCACACAGAGGGGGAAATAAAGTGACTTATGATGGATATCAGTACTGAAACATATACTTAGCATGCACAAGGATGTGAATTCAACCTTTAGCAGAAAAAGAAAAAGAAAGAAAGAAAGAAAAGGAAGAAAAGGGAGGAACAGAAAAGAACAGAAAAGAAAAGAATGAATGGACAAATGAGAGACTGGAGAGATGGCTCAGCAGTTAAGAGTACTTGTTGCTCTTGCAGAGGACCCAGGTTCCGTTCCCAGCACCCACAAGGAGGCTCACAACCGTCCATTATTCCAGGTCCAGGAGATCTGATTCCCTCTTCTGACATATCCAGGCACCAGGCACACACATGATACACATACATACCTGTACTCATACATAAAACAGATAACAAGTGCATAACCCAACTTTATACATTGAGAAATAAGAAAAACACATTAAATCTATACCAAGCAAAAGGAAGAAAATGATAGATGCTAGAACAAAGGAATCTATGAATGCAGTCAAGGAAACCAAAAGCTGTTTCTTTGGGAAAGCCAAGAAATTGGTTCAATCTCTAGCTTGACTGAAGAGAAAGAAAGAAGGAAGTCATAACCAAAATCAGAAATGTAGGTGAAGCCACTCAGCTCAATCCTGTACAAACAAAATAGTGTACGAAAATAGGATAAATAATCATATTAACAAATTAGATGATCTAGATAAAATCAAAAGGCTTAGAAAATATCCGAGAGGAAAGTTAGAGACACCCAGCACAATCCTGAATCCCCCTGAGACTAAAACACCAAAACAACAAGTACTTGCAGGTAGAGGTGGGGTGAAGGGAAACCACACATGACAGCAACAGGAAACAATAGACATGGAGATGGAGATCTGAGAATAGGTAAAATCCAGAAACAACAGTCCTTAGATTTGTAAAAGAAACAAACAGAAAGGGTGGTGTCAGGAACCCCCGAGTGCTGCGAGGTGGATAGAAGGAACTTGAAGAACCCCAACAGAACCCTGAGTGGAAGAGAGACACTCAGCGAGTAGTATCCTAGAGACAGAATTGGGCGCTTTGAAGAAAATGAAGTTTGAATAAGAGATCTGTGATCCACATAGCCAAACTCGCAGAGGCTCCATAAACTTCCTAGCTTACACACTGGTGCTGTGACAATGAACTATCTTAAGACCAGTTCAGGCACCACCTTACAACTGGGGAGGATCGGAAGCCCTTGAGATTCACAGAAGGCCTCTCCACTCCACTAATTAAATGACCGACCACGGGGGTGGGGGCAGGAAATTGGCTATGATTTGAACATAGATTCATGGACACAACTCCATGAAGTAGGAGATGCAGACTACTGCGGGAGGTGGGGGGCAGGGGGTGGGGGGCGGGGGCGGGGGGCTCATTTCCCTTTGGAAATTGTAGTCCAACCTCTAGATAGAGATTTTAGACCAGCTGTGTGAGTGTAAGCAGCACAGCTGGGGCAGGCAGGATCGCCCAGTACCCCTGCCTCTCCTCCGCCCTGCCCCAGCATAGATTGCTTTGACTTGATCACTTGCCTATTCTCAGAGCCACGGGGACTTTTAGAGAAAGTGGGCCACTGAGGAGCATTTTTCACAGCCACCCCACACTTACACCAGCAGAGCCCTTCTCCTGTGAAACACACATGCAATCGGGGAGTCCACAATGCATCGGGGAGTCCACAATGGGGGTGGAGGGAGAGGGTGGTATGAAGGCATCTCTTGCACTTTCTAAATTGCTGGACCTGTGTACAGAGACTAATGGAGCGAGTTAAACCAGCAGGGGACATTGTCTTAGCTTGCATGCCCTGGCAAGCAAGGAAGGGCAGGGCCAGCCCCTATACAGCCCTTTCTGGTTCTACCTGTCAGGACCTGAGAAAGAAAGGGCCTCATAACACCCACCACACACCTACCAAACTTCAAATTGAGAGGCCTGAGAAAAGAATCTGCAGCACTCCCCCCTACCAGGTCTCAGCAAGGGCAGACTATGAGTGACTGTTTGCCCTTTTGCTTTGCTCCTGTCTCTGCAGTTTTCACAATGTCATACGATTTTCCTCCATTGTGTTTTGTTTCTCTTTTTCCCTTTCCCGGTTCCCTCTTTTACTGCTTTATTGTTAATGCTTCCAACTATTACCTTTAAGTTCCTAGTTTGTGTCATTGTACGTCTTTCTTTTCCATTCTTACTGCTTGTGCAGTTGCTGTTCCAACCACGCATGGTTACTGTTACTGTATTTAAATATCTGGCTTTGTTTATACTGTTCTTGTTTACTTTCTTCTGAGTTTTAAAATTTAAACCTCAAGAGAAACCTATTGACAAAACACACACACACACACACACACGGGGGGGGGGGGTTGGAAGAAACAGAGACAGACAGACAGACAGACAGACAGATAGACAGAAAAAGCCATTAAGAGAGGCCTATCCTAACAGATATACAAAATCTCTATGGGGAAATACAAGAAATAGGTGATGTTGTTGTTTTTTAATTTAAGGCAACATAACTATGATGGCGAATCTGGGCTGTCAACTTGACACACTTGGAATGAGGAAGCCTCACATGAAGAACTGCCTCCATCACATTGGCCTGTGGAGCATTCTCTTCATTACAAATAGATGTAGAAGTAGTCTGCTCACTGTAGGCAGTACCAGAGAAGCAAGCAGTAAACAGCATTCCTCCACAGTTTCTGTTTCAGTTCTTGCCTACAGTTCCTGTCTTTGCTGCCCTCAATGAAATCAATCATTTTCTCTCCAGGTTGCCTTTGGTCATTGTGTTTATCACCACAACAGAAAGCAAACTAGAATAGGAGAAACACAAGAAATATTTTAAAGCAAGGCAATGTGACATTTCCTAAAGGTTAAACTCTTCAATAATTAAGTTCAAAGCAATGAAAATAGTAGTAATGTAGCACAAATAATTCAAAAGTTTAATTATAAATATTATTAATAACCTCAAAGAATGGACAAATATACAGATGAATGAAAAACTCAATTCAAAATATAACAAAAATTATCAAATAAAATGTAAGGGAGGGAATACAAATAAAATCCTTATAATTGAGAAAATCAATAAATCAAATAAAACCTCAATGAACAACCTCATCTATAGACCAGACCAAGTAAAACAGAAGATATCAGAAATTGAAGCCAATATTAAAAAAGTATTAGATCAAAATAGCAATTTTGAAAAATGACAACCATGACCAAAACATTCAAGAGCTCTGAGGCACAACAGAGCAAATTCACAGTACTGTGGTGTATAAGAGCCAGTCAAGATGTAGACTCAATAAAATTCTATAACAAAAATTCCCCAAATCTAGGGGGGAAAATGACCAAAAGGTAAAGGAGGTATTTAGAATACTAAATAAAGTCTGGAAGTGTAGAATAGTGGTACCACACAGGACTGCCCATGAGACCCAAGATTTAATCTCTGGGCACTAAAAAGTACTTTAGAGGCTTAGAAATATTTCATCACATAAATATGTTGAGAAAATAAACTCTCCATATCACAGTATAATTACAATGCTGAGAATTCAGAACAAACATTAAAATACTAAAAGCTGAGTGCTGGGCATGGTGCAGCAAGCCTTTAATCTCAGCACTTGGGAGGCAGAGGCAGGTGGAGCTGTGTGAGTTTAAGACAAGCCTGGTCTACAAAGGGAGTTCCAGGACAGCTGGGACTGTTACACAGAGAAACTCTGTCTCAAAAAAACCAATATACAGACAGACAGACAGACAGACAGACAGACACATGCATAGATAGATACATAGATATACTGAAAACTGCAAGAAGGAAGTTCCCAATTACTTAAGAAGGCAAACCCATTACTATGAGAGCAAACTTCTTGACAGAAAGCCTACAGGCAAGAAAAACAAAAAATGATATATTATAAGCCCTGAAACATGATGACACCAACTAGAAAACTCATTCTTTAGACTTGAAGACGTTTCCATGTTAAGCATAAAATAAAGCAATTCATGATCACAAAACAAACAAGCAGAAGACAATTTTTAAATACCATATATTATAGAGAAAGAAAGATATGCACAAGCAAGAGAATTTGTGGAAAAATAAATCTCAATAAAATAATAGAATAAAATGAAACTTGGAAAGAACCAAAAATAGTCAACTCAATAAACAATCAAAATGTTAAAATGAAGAAGGGAGGAATTAGTGGCCACATTTCACCAATAATCCTAAAATTGAATGGTCTTAACTCTCCATTTGGAAGATACATATTGGGGTAAATGGACTATAAACCAATATTTAAGTGTCTGCTGACTGCAATAAATTCGCCTCACTGGCATTGACATACATAGTATGAACATAAAAGGATGTAAAAGGATGTTGTAAGGGAATGAACCTGAAAGCAAACTTGAGTAGATACACCTGACTGTTCAGACTTCCACCCAAAATGAATCAGAAGGGACAAGGTCACTATACACTAGTGAGGAAAGAATCCACTAAGGAGATATAAAGATAACAAATAATAGCACATTGACATTTGATTCACCCAACTTTATCAGATAAATACTACAAATAGGCAAACAGGTCCAGATAAACCACACTGAGTGACTGTAATATCCTACTTTCATCAACAGCTAGATCATCCAAACAAACAAACGAAATCAATAAAGTAACCTCAGAGCTAAACTATACCATAGATCAAATGGGCTTAAAAGACAACTACAGAATATTCCATCTACTAGCCATGAAACATACATTCTCAGGTCATGAAATTGCCTTCAAAATAGATCACATTTTGGACTCTATATTATCTTGATGAATATCTTTTAAATTGAAATCTTTTCTTGTATCTTATCATATCATAATGGAATAAAACTAGAACTCAATTGCAAGAGAAACCACAAAAATGGTGGAGGCATATGGAGAAAAATACTTTTTTCATTTTTTTTTTTTACTTTTTTCATTTTTGCTTGTTGTTTTTTTTGTTTGTTTGTTTGTTTGTTTGCTTGAGAAGGCTCTCATTATGTGGCCATGGCTGGCCTGGAACTTGCTATGTAGACCAGACTGGCCTCAAACTCACATGGATCTGTCTGCTTCTGCCTGCCTCTGCCGCACCCAGTTTAAGAAAACTAACTTTGAATGATCTGTGGATCATTGATCAAATCAGTGGACAAATGCAAATTTTCCTAGAATCGGTTGAAAAACTGAAGCCCAGCTTCCTAGGACCGCTAGGCAGTGAAGGCAAATGTGACAGAGGAAATAATATTGTAAGTTCTTAAATGAAATACTGAAAGACAGCACAAAAATAACCTAACAATGCATCTTAAAGTCTTAGGAAAATGTGGCAAAAGCAAAACAAATAGAAGGAAACAAGTGATAAGGATAAGGGCATAAATTAAGGAAACAGAAATTAAAATGAGTCGTCCATAGGGTCAGTGGAATGCAGTTGTCCTTTGAAAATATCAGCAAGAGTGGAAAACTCTTGAGCCAACTATCTAAAAACCTTGAAAAGGCTCAAATTATAAAAACTGACGTGACAAAGGTGGTTTTTAGAGCAGAAACCAATAAAATTGAGAGGATCATTAGGTAATACTATGAAAACTTAAATTCCAATAAAAAGAAAACACTACAAGAAATGGGCACTGTCCTAGACTCGGTGTAACGCACAAAAATTGGACAAAGATGATAATAGCAATCAAAACAGACAAATAGCAAGCAATGAGACTGAAATAGAAAAAGACTGAAACAAAAGCCCAGGACTGAGTGGGTTTGCCACTGAATTTTATGAAACCTTTACAGAAGAACTAACACCAGTCCTGATTGCAAAACTTACCATAAGCTGAAGTAATCAAAATAGTTAGAAAATAGCATAAAGACTTATAGACCACAGCCTCATAAGCTGTAGATCACATCAAATAATAAGATGAGGGGTAAAAAAAATGGCAACAGTAAAACTTTTCTGAATACAGCACCAAATATTAATGTGAAGTCAAATATTTAGTAAATCTAAAGTGTTTCTGGCAGTGCTCACCCATGCTATGATGCACAACTTTACTGCAGCCCTGGTTCTGCACACACCATGATGTACTTAATACTGCACATAATATCATGTCCTGCAAAACCAGCAAATGAGTTCTGAAACACTCCCCAGATTCAAGACTATTGCATGTTACGAACTGCAGTGCTTTTATTGTAGACACACAGTTTTCCGCTCTGTGCCCTACAGTTGTTGTAGATTTGGTCTAATGCTATGTATGTTAATTCGGTCCCCCAACATTACACAAGAATCTGCACATCTGCATGTAAGACGCTGTGGGTCCCTGCCCCCAGCCTATTGCTCTATTTATGACAGCAAGAAAATGTAACTAGCCTAGATGCCCATCAACAGATGAATGGATAACAGATGAGTGGATAATAAAAATTTGGAACATATACAAAATAGAGTACTATTCAGCTATAAAGAAAAATAAAATCATGAAATCTGCAGGAAAATAGGTGGATTTGGAAAGTACAATATTAGTACTCAAACTCAGAAAGAAAAGTACTCTTCTCCCCCCTACATTGATCCTAACCTGTAATGTAGACTTGTGCGTGTAAACAAGTAGAAGTGTGGGTTGAGCATAACAAAAGGGTGATATCAGGTGATGGAGACGGAATGAAGGCAAAAGAACACAAGTCAAGAAAGGTTACAAAGCTACTTTTTCTGGTTTCAACTCCTTCATAAGTTTGATTCTTTGTTCATTCATGGTGAATAAATGAATTCAACTTTCTAGATATTGAAGTAGCAAGAATCATAAAAACATGAATAAATCATGTGACTGATAGTGAACATATAATACCCTACGTGAAACTCCATGGCTTCAGAATGTCCATTCTAACCATAAAGAAGTTCACTGCCATTTATAGAGTTGGAGGCTGTGCCAGTGTTTGAGTGGATTCCTCAATGATGATGTTTTCATTTCTGACTTAATTACAACGAAGTGATTTTATTTAAAATTTAAAAACAAAGAAATCAGAAGTCTCATGGGTGATGGTGGAAATGTAAGACTTAGTCAAAAGGTAGAGTCAACCCAGTGTCTGTGGAGCTGAGGGAGAAGCATGTGGAGCAGGCCTGGAGCAAGAGTGGGGTTGAACAGTATCTAAACACGGGAAAACTCATCCTGAGATAGTCAGGAGTAGGATCGTTTCCCCATCCTCGCTGGACATGTATGTCCCATCGCACTTAGCCCTGTGTCCCCACTTTGCCCCCACAGGAGGAGGTCAAGTAGCCCAGTAGCCAGGTTAAACTTCCTCTCCCCTTTAAGGCCATGTCCAGCAGCACCTAGAATCCCCCCTTATGCAAATGAGGCATCCTCAGCACCTTACACCCAGCCAATGATGTACACTCACCCCTATAGCCCCTATTTACCCCCATAAAGGCTTAAATAGCCTTTGTTCCACCCACCCACCCCCACTCACCACCCCCATTAAATGAGCTCTCACTGAAGCTGCCTCCCTGTTATCACTGAGCCTGTTTTCACTGAACTCACCACTGCCTGTGGTCTCTTAGCTCCTGGCCAACCTGCCTGGCTTCTGCTCCCAGAATCCACTAGTTATAATCATACTGGGAAGAAAGCAGAGCCTAAACAGCAAGTGTCCATTATGAGATGAATGTAGTAGTATTTGGCCATAAAAATCTCTGAGGATTTGCTGGGCATGGTGACCTATGCCTTTCATCCAAGCATATGGGAGGCAGAATTGGGTGGATCTCTGTGCGTTGGAGGACAGCCTATTCTACACAGTAAGTTCCAGACCAGCCAGGGCTATCTAGTAAGACCCTGTTTAAAAACAAAATGTCTGAGGAAAAAGAGAAAGAGAACTCCAAAGCCTGGGTGTGTGGTATGCCCTAAACAGGGGAGACCATACTTTTGACACTGGGATAGAAGGAACTGAGGAAATAATGCATCCAGACAAGAATTGAGTTTAAATGCACTAAAAGAGGAAACTAAGGAAGAGGTGCCATATCTATCTTCGGGATTTCGGTTAAATCAGAGACAGAGTCCAGAGCTGGTGAAAATAATAACAGAGAAATAAATAACAGAGAAAACCTAATAGATAAAAGAGAAGGCAAAAGAGGAGGGATTCGGAGGAAAAGTAAGGTACAAGCATGATGGCACATGCCTGCAATTCCAGCTTCGAGAGTGTGTGTGATGAGACTCTCTCAATATACAGAGGAAGAGAAAGTCAGGGTTAGATCGGCATGATTGTCTGTGCCTATAATCCCATCTACTGTGGAGGGTAAGGCAGAAGGATCATGAGTTCAAAATCAGATAAGCACTATATTAAGAACTTGTCTCAAAGGGGGGGAAGAGGGACCAGAAGGAAAGAGAGAGGGAGGTAAGAAATTAAGAAATCCAAGAAAGAGCTGCCTAGGGACATACAGATGGATTGCTGGGCTGCCCATTTGACGACCTAGCTAAGAACAGGAAACCATAAATTTGTGTTGGCTCTAAACTTCATAACTGTGATCATTTTATTTCCAACAGCCTGAGTACTGGACAGAGAAGTGGTGGGAACTTGACCTCACCCTGATCTGTGGATCTACAGGGCAGATACAGCAATAGAAATGGGAAGCTTACTGAAATGAGGTTCCTAGCTTCAGCATGGAGCCCTAAGGAGCTCTAAACGGAGTGCATGGAGGAAAACGGGAAGTAAGAGGCAGAAGCCAGTAGTGTCATAAAAGGAAGCAATGCTTAAAACTTCAGAGGCTGAAGGAGCCTTGAGATCCCATAATCTAAACCTTTGATTGTAGAAGTCAGGACAAAAAGAATCCCAGAAGGAGAAAGAAATTTGCCCAGGTTCACAGTGACTTACTTGGAACTAAACTTCAGGACTTTAAATTCTGCCTAGTGAACCTACAGATTGGGAAAAGATCTTTACCAATCCCATGTCCAATAGAGGGCTAATATCCAATATATACAAAGAATTTAAGAAGCTAGACTCCAGAGATCCAAATAACCCTACCAAAAAATGGGGAAGAGAACTAAACAGAATTCTCAACTGAGGAAACTCAAATGGCCAAGAAGCACCTAAAGAAATGTTCAGCATCCTTAGTTATCAAGGAAATGCAAATTAAAACAACCCTGAGATTCCACCTCACACCAGTCAGAATGGCTAAGATCAAAAACTCAGGTGACAGCAGATGTTGACGAGGATGTGGCGAAAGAGGAACACTCCTCCATTGCTGGTGGGAATGCAAGCGGATACAACTTCTCTGGAAATCAGTTTGTCAGACCCTCAGAAAAATGAACATAATACTACCCGAGGACCCAGCTATTCCACTCCTGGGCATAGACCCAGAAGATGCTCCAACATGTAATAAAGACACATGTTCCACTATGTTCATAGCAGCCATATTTATAATAGCCAGAAGCTGGAAACGACCCAGATGTCCCTCCACAGAGGAATGGATACAGAAAATGTGGTACATTTACACAATGGAATACTACTCAGCTATTAAAAACAATGACTTTATGAAATTCGCAGACAAATGGATGGATCTTGAAAATATCATCCTGAGCGAGGTAACTCAGTCACAAAAGAATGAACACGGTATGTACTCACTGATAAGTGGTTATTAGCCCAAAAGTTCAAATACCCAAGAGTCACTTCACAGCAACCATTGTGCTAAGCATGAGGTCCCAGATGGAGGAGTTGGATAAGGGACTGAAGTAGCTGAGGGAGTTTGCAGCCCCATGGAGGGAGCAACAGTGTCCACTGGCCTGACCTCCCGATGTTCCCAGAGACTGGATCACCAACCAAAGAATACACATGGAGGGACCCATGGTGCTGGCCACATATGTGGCAGAGGAGGGTCTTGTTAGCTATCAGGGGGAGGAGAGGCCCTTCGGCCTGAGGACGTTAGATGCCTCAATATAGGAGAATGCCAAGGAGGTAAGTCAAGAGTGGGTGGGTGGGTGAATACCCCCATAGAAGCAGGGGGAGGGGGAGGGAATAGGGAGGTTCCAAAGGGGAGATCTGGAAAGGGGGAAACATTTGAAATGTAAATACAGTATCAAATAAATAAATAAATTCTGCCTAGTGCTTTGTCTATTCAATGGCACTTGGCTACATTTTCTTCTTTTGTTCAAAAGCCATATATGTTTTCTCTACATAATTTGGACAACTCCAAAAAGAAAAATTAATTTGAAACCTTAATCTTCCCACTAACTGAAAACATTTCAACATGTGTGGTAGTTTTAAAAACAACTTTACTCCTGTTCTTCCATAAAAGTCCCCAAGCTCCATCCACTGTTTGGCTGTGGGTGTTTGTATCTGTCTGAGTCAGCTGCTGGGTGGAGCCTCTCAGAGGACAACATGCTCCTGTCTGCAAGCATAACCAAATATCATTAATATTATCAGGGATTGGTGCTTGTCCATGGGATGGGCCTCAAGTTGGGCTGGCTATTAGTTCTCAGTCTCTGCTCCATCCCCCATCCCTGCATTTCTTGTAGACAGGATAAATTGATGTCTCTATTTCTCCACTGGAAGCATTGCAGGCTCAAAAGGGATAGGAACCCCACAGGAAGATCAACAGAGTCAACTAACCTGAACCTTTGGGGTCTCAGAGTCTGAACCACCAACCAAAGAGCATACACAGGCTGACCTAGGCCTCCCTGCACATATGTAGCAGATGTACAGCTTGGTCTTCACGTGGGTTTCCCAACAACTAGAGAAGGGGCTATCCCAAAAGCTGTTGCCTGTACATAGTACATGTTCTTCTAGCTGTACTGTCTTGTCTGGCCTCAGTGGGAGAGGAAGTGCCTAGCCTCGCAGAAATTTAAAATCTCTGCCAGTGGTCCCCCACCCACTCAGAGGAGGAGAGAGGCATAGGGGAAGAATTGTGGGAGGGATGACTGCGAGGGGGCACTGAACAGGATGTGAAATGAATAAGTAAAAATTAAATTAAATTAAGTTAAAAACACTTTACAAACTTTTTGCTTTTACCCCCATATCCAGAGGCAGGTCCCATTCCTAGCTCCTGGAACAGGGATGAGCTGGTCTTCACAACTGTGTCCAACAGAGAAGATGTGGGGAAGGTGATGCTGTGTGGCTCCCCAGCACTAGGTCATAAAGCCAGCACTGCTTCACCTGGCTCACTCTCTTGGGACACTTGTTCTTGGAACCCAGATGTCATGCAATAAGGAACCCCAGGCCACATGTAAGCATTCCAGCTAACTGTTCCAGCCAAGTTCCTTGTGAGCAAGCAGCAACAATTGCCAGACATGTGGATGAGAAAGCCATTGTGTGACTCCAACTGTGTACAGGTTCAAGGAAGAGCCATGTGACTTGTCACAGGCAACCCTGAGAGTGCTGAGAGTCGTAAACAATGGCTGGAGTTTTGGGACACTAAAGTGAGAGGATGGTTTGTTGTGTAGCACAAAATGGCCTTCTGTATGTATGTGTCTCTCAATTATAGTCTTGGAGTCACAATGCATATACTATATTTCCCATCCTCCATTTTTTTTTACTCTACATTACTTGTTATTTTCTCATATGATTAAAATGTATTTAATCCTGGCATGGTGGACCATGCTGGTGATCCCAGCACATTGGAGAAGGAAGCCAGAGAATCACAAGTTTGTGGACAGGCTGACCTACATACAGAGACACTCTCAAAACACAAATGTCTTTTAAAATATTATCAAAATGGGTACATGGTAGTCTACCATATAAACAGTCTTTATCATTAGATATGTGTATTAGTTTCCACTTTTTCAATCGTAACTGATGCCTCTTAAATCTACACTCTGTTCTACCACTGAACTATGGCACTAGCCCTATACTATTTTTTAAATATATGAGAGTTTAAGTTGTTGTAGGTTTTTCATTTTATTTTGTGAGGTCTATTGCTATTTGAGTGGTTAAAAAAAAAACAATGCATATTACCTGAAACAATTCAAAGACAACATTTTTAAAAGCAAAATTAATAAATTTTCCATTCTACCTCCTAAGCCATGCCTCCGCTAGAATCATTATTAAATTTTTAGTGATTCTTTCCATGTTTGAACATGTGTGTACATGATGCAAATAATTGCTTTGAGATCCCTAACCTTATCCTACTTCTCAAAAAAAGAAAAAAAAACAATATTTTCCTCACTCTGATGAAACACTGAAAATTTCTTCAAAGAAAAATGATCTACAGAAGTCCCTGAACCAGACACTGTGGGTACAGAAAAGGGGGGTACCATACTGAAAATATGAGCATTCAATGACATTTTAGAGGCACAAAGATCAATACAGAAGAGGGGGTAGAAAAATTGTAAAAGCCAGAGATTGTGGATGACTCCCATGAAATAGCATCTTCCAGACATAACAGGGCTGGTGCGCATATGAACTCACAGCGACTGTGACAGCCTGCACAGTACCTGCACAAACTCAAGCCAGGCAAAATCCCAACACTAAGAAGGGAAAGAAAGCACAAACTCCTACCCCTAGCCAAGATGATATTTGCAACTGATACCTGCAGGCAAAGGAAAATCAGTTTTCTCCAACATAGTATCAATGTGTACATCAACTATACTCCAGGGCGTGCTTCATGCTCATACTTGGCCAACACAAATCAGACTCTACAGTGTGTGTGTGTGTGTGTGTGTGTGTGTGTGTGTGTGCGCATGTGTAAGAGAAATAACATGACAAGAATCATGTAGCTCAGGCTGGCTTTAAAGTCAAGCCAATCCTTTTGCCGCAGCCTCCCAAGTGCTATGATAATAGACATGTGCTACCATATTTGGCTTCTAGGGTTCTAAGAATTTAATAAATCAGGATGTTGTTGTTCACACTTCCTGGAATTATCCAAAATACAAACCCTGAGTGTTGACCATGGTGATACATGCCTGGAATCCCATAACTTAAGAGTGTAAGTGAGGAAGATTGTGAACTCAATCTTAACATGGTTACATAGTGAGATCATGTCTTTCATTGCCCATGAAAATACATGTTATGAAGCAGTCAGAGTCTAATAGGTTTAGAATCAGTGGCCTTGAGAAAGCACAGCAGTTTTGCTACATTTCCTTAGTTCATTTATTCTTTCACTCATAAATATTTTCTATATTGCTCTGTCTTCAAATCTCAAATGTATTCCCTATCTTCACTTTTTGTCAATGATATGATCTTCTTTTGTACCAATAAAGCAGATGCAGTCAAGAGTAAATAAAGTATTACAGACTATTGCTGTTGCTTGTGATTGCCCCCTAGAGGTAGAAGGTAGGTCTCTATTGCTGAAGACATCATGCACTTCAGACATAGGCCAAGATGGCCCTGAGCTGAAACTGACCTGAATGCACCAGAAGGCACCGTGGTGGTTTGAATATGTTTGAATACAGAGTGGCACTATTAGGAGGTATGGCCTTGTTGGAGTAGGTGTGGCCTTGTTAGAGGAAGTGTGTCACTGTGAGGGTGAGTTTTGAGACCCTTCTCCTAGCTGCCTGGAAGCTAGTCTTCTGTTTGCCTTCTGAATAAGATGAAGAACTCTCAGCTCCTCCAGCACCATGTCTGCTTGGACGCTGCCATGCTTCCCACCATGATGATAATGGACTGAACCTATGAACTTGTAAGCCAGCCCCAATTAAATGCTGTCCTTAATGAGTTGCCTTGTTCATGGTGTCTCTTCACAGCAATGAAACCCTAACTAAGCAACATGCAAGCTTCCAATGGAGGAAGGCAACCAACAGTCCTACTAGCTATGATGTCGATGAATCACAATAACCCTAAGAGTGCAGTAGTGACACACATACCTCTGTGGTAACCATCTACTTCCTAATTGAACTTATAACCCATTCAATGGGGAGAAAATTATGCCTGATACTGAAAATCTAGCCAAATATCCAGAGCAAGTGAAGTCATGGGTCTTGGAGGAGAACCTAAAACTAACTACCACTTTACTAAACCAACACAATCTCTAATTACAATCCATAAACATTTGTCCTTATACCAACAGATGAATATAGTCTTTGCCTCCTCATCAAGGAAACTTCTATTTGCAACAGACTGAGACCATTACAGAAAACCACAACCAATCAAAATGCAAAGTTGTGGAACCCAGGCTAAATGGATACATCTATAAAACAAGCAGTCCCTGCACCTAAGGCTCAGGAAACATTGGTAACGAAGGTGAGAAAAGATTACAAGAACCAGAGAATCAAAAAGTTTGCTGCAAGACTGTGTCTCCCAGTAATGTAGCTTCTGAGCTATACCCATAAATACTCACCAACATTACTGCCTAAGCAAGAGATGAACAAGGGCAATACCAATGGACATGCCAACGAAGATGGGAGAAAACCCTGAAGGCCTCAACCCTACACAAAGAACTAAGACAACTAAGGAATGCCAAGAGTGGCTGGACAGTGGTGGCGCACTCCTTTAATCTCAGCACTCGGGAGGCAGAGGCAGGTGGATTTCTGAGTTCGAGGCCAGCCTGGTCTATAGAGTGAGTTCCAAGACAGCCAGGGCTACACAGAGAAACCCTGTCTCGAAAAAAAAACAAAAAACAAAAAAACAAACAAACAAAAAAAAAAAACAAAAAGGAATGCCAAGAGTGGGAGAAACAGTTTTCCACAGAGAAGAACACACCAATTGGTTATCCAATACCAAAACATACACATGAGTAATACACAGAATGAGCAGGTTATATTTAAGAATATATATATATATATATATATATATATATATATATATGCATGTAACATCAATTAATTTAAAAGGGGACCATGAATTTGAAAGAGAGCAAGGAAGGGTATATGGAAGAGTTTGGAGGAAGAAAAAAGGAAGAGGGAAATGATGTAATTATATTATAATCTAAAAACAAAAGAAATGAAATAACAAAGAAAGAACATGTATTTGAATGGGTAGGGATATAGGAGAGGATCTGGGAGGAGTTGGAGGAAAGGAAAGAATATGATAAATATATTGAATGAAACTCTCAAAAACATTAAAAATACAATAATCACACAGAGAAAGAAAAAAGAATGACGATCTTTAGTAGACTCTCTTAACTACCCCGTCCTACAGCACCCTCAACCAGGCCGAACATTTTTCTCCGACATAATATTTTTATTAATTATTTGGGAATTTCACACAACCCATCCCAATCACACTTGCTTCCCATTTCTCCCAGGTCCACTCTCTTACCCTTGCACTCTTCCCCACCCTACCCCCCCTCCAAAAAATACCAAGTCCAATTTGTGTTGCCCATACACTCATTGGAACATGGTCAAACTCCCAGTGGTCAGCCCCTTAAAGAAAACTGAGTCCTTCTCCAACCTGCTCACCTCACCAGACTCCAACAACTATAAAGAGCATCTTTATCACAGTTTTTAAGAACTTTCTTCAATAGCTTCTTGTCTGGACTGTTTGCTTACTCTCTTTCTTTCTTTCTTTCTTTCTTCCTTCCTTCCTTTCTTTCTTTCTTTGTTTATTTGGGGGAGGTTGTCACAGAAGCCTTCAACATCTCTCATTCTCAGTTTTGAGTTTGCAGCCATCTATATATACATCTACAAAAGAAGCTTCCTAGCCCATAGCAGCTGGCAGCAGCACAGATCATGTACTTCAACATGGTTTTTGGCAGCAGCCTAGATCATGGACTTCAACATGGACTAATGTCATGTGCTGTTTCTCCAATGGGTTACGCAGAATACTGCCAAGGGCTGTCAGAACAAAGTCCAACCCAAGTGGTCCACAGTCCTTATTTTCTTCACTGGGAGGGAAAGGGAAACAGCAAGGTCTCCAGTGAATGCTGAAGTTCTCCTGTGTACCCTGGCGCCGCTGCCAGCTTTTGTACTGCTGGGAGTTAGAAACAGGTGTTCTCCTCAGGGCATCCACACACCAGAGAGGAAGGGGAAGGCAGAGCCTGGGTCAGGCAATACCAGTCTGATTGAGAGTGAGCTCTTAAATTCTGAGGGGATAAAGGAGGAAGCCTTCTCTGTGCGATTTAGAAGTGGCTCCTTAAGCAAAGGCCCTCCCCCTGGTGATCCTTAATGAAGAGACGATTTTTGCCTGCTCATACTGATTATTTGATGGTGGATTTGAATCCATACACTTTTCTCAGGGTGAACCAGGGATTAAAAGCCTTTTGCGGGAAGGAATGCCCAGGAAGGGAAGTTCATTGGCTTAATGTTCAGGGTCTAATCTAGATATTTCATTAGCATGGAGAACTCCAGGTGATTGTGCTATGTGAACCAGTGCCCACGGTCCTCTCAGTGAGATGTGGTGGTTACATGTTCCAGAGCAGGTACAGAAATGGGTCTCTCAAGTCTGAGATTCCCTGGGTCTGAGCTCACTCAACCTAACCAGTTCTTCTGTCTGATGGCATGGTCCACTTGCCCCACAGATCTACATGGATCCTGGAAGCAGCCTGAATCACAGACATCAACCTATTCCTTGGCAGCCTGAGCATCAATATGCTTGCCAAAAGCAGCATGGATCATAGATATCAACCTGGTCCCCCAGCAGCAGCAGCAGCGCAGGACCATGGACATCAACATGGCCTCTGGTGGCTGCACAGACCACAGACATCAACATGCAGGCCACCATTTTGATTCCAAGACCCCTGGCGGGTGGTGGAGAAAGCTCATCAGTTGATGCCCTATGTTTGGAAAGTGAAACAGGAGGATCAGAAATTTGAGGTCGGCTTCAGTGAGTTGGAAGACAGCCTGGGCTACATGCATCCCCCATCTTAGAAAAACAAAAGTCTCTAGTTCACCTATGACACCTGTGTCTTGAATTCTATGATCTTTTCTTAGATGGTAGAAAATGGGGATCTAAATACATTTTCTTACAAATTGGAAGGTGCCTCAGTATGATTTATTGTCTAACTTTTAATAATCCTTCATATTCTTCATAGTTTCCTGAAGACACAAATTACAACTGAGATTGAAGGGTTAAACAACAACAAAAATACTTTAAAGCTTTGAAATTTGTGAAATTTGCCTTTAGAAAAATTATACCAATTTTCATCCTCACAAAGAGTACATGAAGAGAGAATACATTTCTCATAGATTCACTAATACTTAAGATTCCCATTTTCTCTGATTTTATAAGCCAACAATGTTCTTTTAGTCTGTATTGTTTTGGTTTGGTTTTTTTCTTAATTACTTGGAGTTGTGGCAAGAGATGGAGCTAACTTCACTTACTAGAGGAATTCCAGTGATCTAGTACATCCTTTCCTGGCCTGGAACTTTTCCTTGTCCTAAATCTGCCTTACCCACATATTTCTGCAAATATTCTACATACACAGCCCTCTGGGTCCGGGTCTGACTTTCCAAGCAGATAATTGATAGGAGGCTCAATTGATTAAAAGAACTTCTTACTGTTTCTGGAATGGTTTGATAATGGATTGCAATTGGAAATATTCTTATCTTTGGATCTAATAATTCCCATTTGAGGAATATTAGACTAAGGAAAAGAAAATCAGAGAACAATCAGAGAAGCTATAGGTTAAAAAAAAATAACTTAGATGGTACCAATAGAGAGCTGGTTAAGTAAACTAGTCTACATTTAAATGAATGAAAGCAGATCATTTCTACAAACATATATATATATGGAAAGACATCAAACTTTTAGCATATTTCAAAATAAGAGCTATTTAGTTCTTATTTCATTTATTGAGCATCTGTTACATACCAGGCATAATTCTACACACTGGGAAGAGAATGGGAAATAAGACTATTGCCTTTCTCTTATGGAGTTTAATAATAATAGCATATTTACTATCATCTTATTTGCATGAAATTATAAATGTGTGTTTATGTTTATGTATAAGGAGGTATCTGAAAGAAAGTTCACTCTGAAGTTAGTGGTTCTTTTCTCTGAGTAGTAAGATTTTAACGTTTTATCATTTCCTTGTTATTTAAAAAATATTTGACTTTCATAATATTTACAACCAGAAGATACAATAGATCCATATCCAATTTGTGAGGAAGACTCCAAGTCATCACCTTATTTCAGTCTTAGTCCTCCTCCCTAAAGAATACCATGGATCCCTTTGGCATCTCCTTTGAGGGATAGTTAAGGGAAAACATTCCCAGATATTTCAGTACTTGGAGGTGAGAAGATGGCCAACGATATAAGGGTGCTGATTACAATTTTCCAAGGGGAAGTTGGGAGAGATAACTGTACTCTGTGTGAAAGAAAGGATGTTCCTAGTAACATCAAACATTGCAAACTTTTCCACCCTTCTTGGCTACAAAGCCTCACCTTCACAGAATCCTAGGGGAGCTGCGCTGTGTAGCTTGCCAGGGGACCTCAGGCTGCCAAACAGGTCATAGGGAGGAGAAAGGTTCTCATCTGTATAAATGTGTGTCCTCCCCCCCAAAAAAAATAGACTCCAGAGGAGTTTAACACTCCCCGAGAGTGGGAGCCAGCTTCCCATTGCTGACAATTCCCATTAGCATTCCTTCATTGCTGGGATTTTATTGAATTGATCAAATTCCTTTATCCAGGAACATTCCCCTGCCCCCCAGCTTAGTTGTGTGTTGAAGAAGAGCATCTGGGCAGCTCTCAGGCTTTTTATCCAATCTATTGGCTCTCAGAAACAGTGCAAGATAGAATAATCCTTAATAGAGAATGTGCTCCCATCCTCTCCAGGGCAGACACTACATGAACTGCTGTCCTCGGACAAACACTTACATAGACGGACAATACAGCTTTAAAAGTCAAGGATTGACTAATTGTGTGTGTGTGTGTGTGTGTGTGTGTGTGTGTGTGTGTGTGTGTGTGATGCATGTCTGTATATCTGTATGACACTCATAAATACCAGCCAGGGAGAATTAAATAATGAGAAATACAAGCAAGGAGATCAGGGATTAAAAGGAAAAGTACTACTCAATTGGGAGACAATAGCCAGCTTCCCAGTAGACCTGGCATAAGATCTAAGCTTGAAGAATGAGTTTGAATTCCACAGACAGAAATGACAGAAGGGATGAACCCAGACTAGGAGGAAAACATTAGAAAGGGCACGAACCCAGAGAAGCAAGTAAAGTGTTGAGCTAAGTCCAGCAACCAGCCATACTAAAAAGAAAGGTACTGTATAAATAGGTTTCAGTACTCAGTAGATGTTGATTATGTATAGAACTTCTAGAAAACATAGGAAGTGACATTAGGCTGAGCATGGTGGTGTGCAGCTGTAATTTCAGCACTCAAAAAGACAAGTTTGAGGTTGCATGGATAAGAGAGAGACAGAAGGAAGAAAGGAGTGAAGAGACAGAATGATATTGGAAAAGGAATGTCAGAGTCCATATAAAGAAGGCCCTTGAAGGACAGGTTAGGGATTTTGAATTTAGTTATTTAAGAATTACCAAGAGAGCACACAGAATCTAGTCTCCACCTAAGAAAGTTAGTGTTAAACAGTAAAGGCATTTAGCATGGAACAGAATGAAATGAGTTAAGAGGCAACATCGATGTCTGGGTGAGAAATTATAACAGCCTAGAGTGGGGTAGTAACAATGATTATGCAAAAATGGACAAAAAGTTCAAGAGTCCTCAGCACAAGATGTGCATAGCTATGGAGATGAATGGGCACACACTACCACAAAAATGAAGAGTGAAAGAAGAAATCTTTGGGCAGATCAGCACTCAAATGTAGATGTACTGAAGTGTAGCGAAGCATAGTGGCACAAACCTTTAATCCCAGCACTTGGGAGGTGGAGGCAGGTGGATCTCTGTAAGTTACAGGCCAACCTGGTCTATAGAGTGAATTTCAGTACAGCCGAGGTTACCCAGAGAAACCCTATCTCAGAAGTCTAGGTTACTCTGGGGCTAGCCTTCCTTTGGATCTGCATACCATCAAAGCAGATTACTTTCCTGGCAGCTACATCATAATTTCGGCTCCTACTAACTCTGTTGTCAAGTGTAACTCTCAAGTCTTAATAAGAAGAATTATGATCCAGTTAGAGCTCACTGTTCTAGAATTTTGCTGTTGCAAAACCAATACCCGTTTTCTTCCTATTTAATGTCATTTTGTTTATTTTGACTTGTTATTCCAGTCTGTCAGGAAATCTTTATGTCTTCCTTCTACAGTCTACCATTAGCTCTTTCTCCCAGCCCTCTGTTATTCATAATTTGACCAGCTCATTGTCTATCCATGTCATTGATTGAAATGTGGATTAAAGCGTCCTAAAATATATGTGTACACATGTAAAGAGTCTTAAAAGTTACCCTATAACCAAGCAACAGTGCCTCCACTAGACATCACATACTAACAAGTCAAAAGGCCAGTGTCAGAAATGTGTTTCCTCTTTGGAGTTATTGGCCAATGAGGTCTCATACATCCCCCTAAATATCACAGGTTATTGTCAGTTCTCTGGGTTACCCTTTAGAACTTGACAGTAAGACAAGTTTTGTCTGAAGATTGCTGAAGACATCACATACTTCAGTCATGAGACATGGAACTATCATGTTAGTACTGGTCTGGTAGCTTCATCTCTAATGGGTTGCTTCCATAGTACTGAAATATCTTTATGCATACTACCAGAGGAGAAAAGAAATCACTGGTTTTACAAAGATGTGAACCCTGAAAGCTACATCAATGACCAATATAGTAAGACTCGCCCACTGGCACAATAGTGGAAGAATGTTATGGAAATAACCAATCACTTTATGATTGGATTTAAGGTATATTGCACAACTTGAAACCCATACCTGGCTCCAATATTGGGGCCAAGGACTTCTGCCTAACAGATCATAGGTTCTAGGGGAGAACCTAATAGTATCACTCTGCAAAGTGGACATAATATTAAACAGACTACTGATGACTTATTGTGTTATACCTATATATTAGTTTATCTCTCAGCCCTCATCAGAGAAGCTTCTATGTGCAGTAAATGGTTATTAACACAAAACTAATCAGGGTGCAAAGAATAAGAAGTTTCATAATCTTCTTATGGTCAACTATAAATGGAACAATTATGTCTTACCTTCTACCCCAAAATTTCAGACATCATTGTGGAAGATGGGGTGATAATTTTTAAGTGACAGAGTCAGTGGGTGACTACAAAGCAACAGTGTTATCTGATCAGAGCAGGGAAGTTGAACACAAGAATTCATAGCAGTTGAGACAGCATGCACAAGATCTATACAGGCTTGGGCCAAACAAAATCCCAGCATGGAGAGGGGAGTGAGCCCAATGTCCAACCCCTAACTAAAGAGCTATTGGCAGTTGTTAGTTGCTTGGAGAGGGAGTCCATTTTCTTTTTTTCTTTTTTTCTTTTTTCCTATTGCCTTTTTCAATGTTGTATTTTTAATTTTCTGACTGTGTTTGAACATAGACAAATGGGTCTACAATTATATGTCTCAGTTTTCTGATCTGTAGGATAGAGATATTATTCTCTACTTCTGTACATCATTGTGAACAGAGGGAAGTTACTGCATATGAAACAGTGAACAATAAGCTTTGGCCTATATTTATTGTTAGTGGTTTTTATTGTATTTAATCCTTTTTTACACTTCAGATTTTATCCCCCTCCTGGTACACCTTCTACTTGTCCCCCATTCCATACCTCCTCCCCAATCCCCTGTCACCACAAGGATGTCCCCACCACCACCACCACCCACCCAACCAGATCTCTCCACTCCCTGGGGCCTCCATTCTCTTGAGGGTTAGGTGCATCTTCTCTGACTAAACCCAGACCCAGCAGTCCTCTACTGGTGAATGCTGCTTGGTTGGTGGTCCAGTGTTTAAAAGATCTCAGGGGTCAAAGTTAATTGAGACTGCTGGTCCTCCGACAAGGTCACACTCCTCCTCAGCTTCTTCCAGCTTTTCCCTAATCCAACCACAGCTTCTGTTCATTGGTTGGGTACAAATATCTGCATCTGACTTTTTCAGCTGCTTCTTGGAGCTTTCAGAGGGCAGTCATGCTTGGTCCCATTTCGTGACTGCTCCATAGCCTCAGAAATAGTGTCAAGCTTTGGGGCCTCCCCTTAAGCTGGATCCCACTTTAGGCTGGTCACTGGACCTTTTTTCCTCAGGCTTCTCCCCATTTCCATCCCTGTAGTTCGTTCAGACAGGAACAATTTTGGGTCAGAGTTTAGACTGTGGGATGGCAACCCCATTCCTCATTTGATGCCCTGACTTTCTGCTGGACGTGAGCTCTACAACATCCCTCTTTCCCACTGTAGGGCATTTTATTTAAGGTTTCTCCCTTTGAGCCCTGAGATTTTCTCACCTCCCAGGTCTCCGGTACATTCAAGAAGCTAACCACAAAAAATCCAAACAACCCGATTAAAAATTGGGGTATAGAACTAAACGAAGAATTCTCAACTAACGAAACTCGTAGGGCTGAGAAGCACCTAAAGAAATGTTCAACATCCTTAGTCACCAGGAAAATGCAACTCAAAACAACCCTGAGATTTCACCTCACACCAGTCAGAATGGCTAAGATCAAAAACTCAGGTGACAGCAGATGTTGGAGAGGATGTAGAGAAAGAGAAAAACTCCTCCATTGCTGGTGGGAATGCAAGCTGATACAACCTCTCTGGAAATCAGTTTGTCAAACCCTCAAAAAAAATGAACATAATACTACCTGAGGACCCAGCTATTCCACTCCTGGGCATAGACCCAGAAGATGTTCCAACATGTAATAAAGACACATGCTCCACTATATTCATAGCAGCCATATTTATAATAGCCAGAAGCTGGAAACAACCCAGATGCCCCTCAACAGAGGAATGGATACAGAAAATGTGGTACATTTACACAACGGAATACTACTCAGCTATTAAAAACAATGACTTCATGAAATTCTTAGGCAAATGGATGGAACTTGAAAATATTATCCTGAGCGAGGTAACTCAGTCACAAAAGAATGAACATGATATGTACTCACAGATAAGTGGTTATTAGCCCAAAAGTTTGAATACCCAAGAGTCACTTCACAGCAACCATTGGGCTGAACATGAAGTCCCAGATGGAGGAGTTGGAGAAGGAACTGAAGGAGCTGAGGGAGTTTGCAGCCCCATGGAGGGAGTAACAGTGGCATCTGACCTGACCCCTCAATGCTCCCGGAGGCTGGATCACCAACCAAAAAATACACATGGAGGGACCCATGGTGCTGGCCACATATGTGGCAGAGGAAGGTCTTGTTAGCCATCAGGGGGAGGAGAGGCCCTTCGGCCTGAGGGTGTTAGATGCCCCAATACAGGAGAATGCCAAGGAGGGAAGCCAAGAGTTGGTGGGTAGGTGGGTGGGTGGGTGAATACCCCCATAGAGGCAGGGGAGGGGAAGGGAATAGGGAGGTTCCAAAGGGGAGATCTGGAAAGGGGGAAACATTTGAAATGTAAATACAGTATCAAAAGAAAAGAAAATATCATCCTGAGCGAGGTATCTAAGTCACAAAAGAGTGAACACAGTACGTACTCACTGATAAGTGTTTATTAGCCCAAAAGTTCGAATACCCAAGAGTCACTTCACAGCAACTATTGGGATGAGCATGAGGTCCCAGATGGAGGAGTTGGAGAAGGGACTGAAGGAGCTGAGGAACTTGGCAGCCCCATGGATGGAGCAACAGTGTCCACTGGCCTGACCTCCCAATGCTCCTGGAGACTGGATCACCAACCAAAGAATATCATGGAACCCATGGTGCTGGCCACATATGTGGCAGAGGAGGGTCTTGTTAGCCATCAGGGAGAGGAGAGGCCCTTGGGCTGGAGGGTGTTAGATGCCCCAGTATAGAAGAATGCCAAGGAGAAAAGACGAGAGTGGGTGGGTGGGGGAATACCCTCATAAAGGCAGGGGGTGTGGGAGGAGATAGGGAGTTTCCAAAGGGGAGATCTGGAAAGGGGGTAACATTTGAAATGTAAATAAAGTATCAAAAAATATAGTATCAGTAAAAGATAGTGATTTTGTTGTAAATAATTATCAACAACTGAAATGTGTATTCAAAGGAGGAAATGAAAAGTTTTCAGTACAAAAAATAAATGAAAAAAAACAACAAACACAAAAATCCCTTAAAGAATTACAGGAAAACACAATCAAACAGGCAAAGGAAATAAGCAAAACCATCCAGGATCTAAAAACGGAAATAGAAACAATAACGAAATCACAAAGGGAGACAACTCGGGAGACTGAAAATCTAGGAAAGAGATCAGGAGTCCTAGATGCAAGCATCACCAACAGAATACAAGAGATAGAAGAGAGAATCTCAGGTGCAGAAGATACCGTAGAAGAGATTGACACAACAGTCAAAGAAAATGCAAAATGCAAAAAGCTCCTAACCCAAAACATCCAGGATATCCAGGATACAATGAGAAGAAAAAACCTAAGGATAACAGGTATAGAAAAGAATGAAGATTCCCAGCTTAAAAGGCCAGTAAAACCTTCCCTAACCTAAAGAAAGAGATGAACATAAACATTCAAGAAGCCTACAGAACTCCAAATAGATTGGACCAGAAAAGAAATTCCTCCTGTCACATAACAGTCAAAACACCAAATGTACTAAACAAAGAAAGAATATTAAAAGCAGTAGGGGAAACAGGTCAAGTAACATATAAAGGCAGACCTATCAGAATCACACCAGACTTCTCACCAGAGACTATGAAAGCTAGAAGATCCTGGGCAAATCTCATACAGACCCTAAGAAAACACAAGTGCCAGCCCAGCAAAACTCTCAATTACCATAGATGGAGAAACCAAGATATTCCATGACAAAACCAAATTTACACAATACCTTTCCACAAATCCAGCCTTACAAAGGATAATAGATGGAAAACACCAACACAAGGAGGGAACCTACACCCTAGAAAAAGCAAGAAAGGAATCTTCTTTCAACAAACCCAAAAGAAGAAAGCCACACAAACATAAAAATAACATCAAAAATAATGGGAAGAAACAATCGCTATTCCTTAATATCTCTTGAGATCAGTGGACTCAATTCCCCAATAAAAAGACACAGACTAACAAACTGGATACATAAACAGGACCCAGCATTTTCCTGCATACAGGGAACACACCTCAGTGTCAAAGACAGACACTACCTCAGAGTAAAGGGCTGGAAAACAATTCTTCAAGGAAATGGTATCAAGAAACAACCTGGAGTAGCCACTCTAATATTGGATAAAATTGACTTTCAACCAAAAGTCATCAAAAAAAGATAAGGAAGGACACTTCATACTCATCAAAGGAATAATCTACCAAGAAGAACTCTCAATTCTGAACATATATGCCCCGAATGCAAGGGCACCCACATTCATAAAAGAAACTTTACTAAAGCTCAAAGCACACATTGCACCTCACACAATAATAGTGGGAAACATCAACACCCCACTCTCATCAATGGAAAAATCAGGGAAACACAAACTAAACAGGGACACAGTGAAACTAACAAAAGTTATGAACCAAATGGATTTAACAGATATACCTTCTTCTCAGCACTTCATGTTACCTTCTCCAAAATTGTCCATATAATTGGTCACAAAACAATTCTCAACAGATATAAGAAGATTGAAATAATCCCATGCCTCCTATCACTAGGGATTAAGGCTGGTCTTCAATAGCAACACAAACAACAGAAAGTCCACATACAAATGGAAGCTGAACAACGGTCTACTCAACGTTAACTTGGTCAAGGAAGAAATAAAGAAAGAAATTAAAGACTTTCTAGAATTTAATGAAAATAAAGGAACAAAATGCCCAAACTTATGGGACACAATGAAAGCAGTGCTAAGAAGAAAACTGATAGCTCTGAGTGCCTCCAAAAAGAAACTGGAGAGGGCATACACTAGCAGTTTAAAAGCACACCTGAAAGCTCTAGAACAGAAAAAAAAATTTAATACACCCAAGAGGAGTAGACTGCAGGAAATAATCAAACTCAGGACTGAAATCAACCAAGTAGAAACAAAAAGAACTACACAAAGAATCAATAAAACCAGGAGCTGGTTCTTTGAGAAAATCAACAAGACAGATAAACCCTTAGCCAGACTAACCAGGGGGCACAGAGACAGTATACAAACTAACAAAATCAGAAATGAAAAAGGAGATATAACAACAGAAACTGAGGAAATTCCAAAAATCATACTACAAAAGCCTATATGCAACAACATTGGAAAATCTGGATGAAATGGACAATTTTCTAGACAGATACCAAGTACCAAAGTTAAGTCAGGATCAGATAAACCATCTAAACAGTCTCATAACCCCTAAAGAAATAGAAGCAGTCAATAAAAGTCCTCCAACCAAAAAGATCCCAGGACCAGATGGGTTTAGTGCAGAATTTTATCAGACCTTCAAAGAAGACCTAATACCAATACTCTTCAAACTATTCCACAAAATAGAAACAGAAAGGAATACTACCCAATTTGTTCTATAAAGCCACAGTTACACTGATACCAAAACCTCACAAAGATCCAACAAAGAAAGAGAATTTCAGAACAATTTCCCTTTTGAATATAAAAGCAAAAATACTCAATAAAATTCTCGAAAACCTAATCCAAGGACACATCAAAATGATCATTCACCACAATCAAGTAAGTTTGATCCCAGGGATTCAAGGATGGTTCAATACCCAGAAATATATCAATGTAATCCACTATATAAACAAACTGAAAGGAAAGAAACCACATGATCATTTCATTAGATGCTGAAAAAGCATTTGACAAAATTCAACATCCCTTCATGATAAAAGTCTTGGAAAGATCAGGAATTCAAGGCCCATACCTAAACATAGTAAAAGCAATATACAGCAAACCAGTAGACAACATCAAACTAAATGGAGAGAAACTTGAAGCAATTCCACTGAAATCAGAGACTAGACAAGGTTGCCCACTCTCTCCCTATCTATTCAGTATAGCACTTGAAGTTCTAGCTAGAGCAATTAGACAACAAAAGGAAATCAAAGGGATACAAATTGAAAAGGAAGAAATCAAAATATGACTATTTGCAGATGATATGATGGTATACTTACGTGACCCAAAAAACTCCACCAGAGAACTGCTACAGCTGATAAACAACTTCAGCAAAGTGGCCGGATATAAAATTAACTCAAACAAGTCAGTAGCCTTCCTATACTCAAAGGATAAACAGACTGAGAAAAAAAAATAAGGGAAATGACACCCTTCACAATTGTCACAAACAATATAAAGTATCTTGGTGTGACTCTAACCAAACAAGTGAAAGATCTGTATGACAAGAACTTCAAGCCTCTGAAGAAAGAAATCGAAGAAGACCTCAGAAGATGGAAAGATCTCCCATGCTCATGGACTGGCAGGATTAATTTAGTAAAAATGGCCATCTTGCCAAAAGCAATCTACAGATTCAGTGCAATCCCCATCAAAATTCCAACTTAATTCTTCATATACTTAGAAAGAGCAATCTCAAATTCATTTGGAATAACAAAAAACCCAGGATAGCAAAAACTATTCTCAACAATAAAAGGACTTCTGGGGGAATCAGCATTCCTGACCTCAAGCTGTACTTCAGACCAATACTCATAAAAACTGCATAGTACTGGTACAGTGACAGGAAGGTAGATCAATGGAATAGAATTGAAGTCCCAGAAATGAAGACATACACCTACATCCTATGATCACTTGATCTTTGACAAAGGAGCTAAAACCATCCAGTGGAAAAAAGACAGCATTTTCAACAAATGATGCCGGTTCAACTATCGGTCAACATGTAGAAGAAAGCAAATTGATCCATTCCTATCTCCCTTTACAAAGTTCAAGTCCAAGTGGATCACTGACCTCAACATAAAACCAGATACACTGAATATAATAGAAGAGAATGTGGGGAAACCTCTCAAATACATCGGCACAGGGGTAAAGTTCCTGAACAGAACACCAATGGCTTATGCTCTAAGATCAGAAATCGATAAATGGAACCTCATAAAATTGCAAAGTTTCTGTAAGGCAAAGGACACTGTCAATAGGACAAAATAGCAACCAACAGATTGGGAAAAGATTTTTACCAATCCTACATCCAATAGAGGGCTAATATCCAATATATACAAAGAGCTCAAGAATTTAGACTCCAAAGAATCAAATAACTCTATCAAAAAAATGGGGAACAGAGCTACACAGAGTCTTCTCAACTGAGGAAACTCCAATGGCTGAGAAGCACCTAAAGAAATGTTCAACATCCTTACTCATCAGGGAAATGCAAATCAAAACAACCCTGAGATTCCACCTCACACCAGTCAGAATGGCTAAGATCAAAAACTCAGGTGACAACAGATACTAGAGAGGATGTGGAGAAAGAGGAACACTCCTCCATTGTTGGTGGGAATGCAAGTTGATATGACCTCTCTGGAAATCAGTTTGGTGGACCCTCAGAAAATGAACATAATCCTACCTAAGGACCCAGCTATTCCACTCCTGGGCATATACCCACAAGATGCTCCAACATGTAATAAAGACACATGCTCCACTATGTTCATAGCAGCCATATTTATAATAGCCAGAAGCTGGAAACAACCCTGATGTCCCTCCACAGAGGAATGGATACAGAAAATGTGGCACATTTACACAATAGAATACTACTCAGCTATTACAAACAATGACTTCATGAAATTTACAGGCAAATGGATGGAACTTGAAAATATCATCCTGAGTGAAGTAACTCAGTCACAAAAGAACAAACATGGTGTGTTCTCACTGATAAGCAGATACTAATCCAAAGTTCGGAATACTCAAGATTCAATTCACAGACCATATGAAGCCTAAGAAGAAGGAAGACCAAAATGTGGATGCTTCAGTGTTTCTTAAAAGGGTGAACAAAATACTCACAGGAGGAAATATGGAGACAAAGTGTAGAGCAGAGACTGAAGGAAAGGCCATCCAGAGACTGCCCCACCTGAGGATACATCCCATATATAGCCACCAAACTCGGACGTTATTGTGGATGCTAGGAAGTACTGGCTGAGGGGAAGCATGATAAGCTGTTTCCTGAGAGGCTCAGGCAGAGCCTGACAAATATAGAGGCAGATGCTCGCAGCCAACCATTGGACTGAGTGTGGGGTCCCGGATGGAGGAGTTGGAGAAGGGATTGAAGGAGCTGAGGGGGTTTGCAGCCCCATGGAGGGAGCAACAGTGTCAACTGGCCAGACCTACTGGAGCTCCCGGAGACTGGATCACCAACCGAAGAATACATATAGAGGGACCCATGGTGCTGGCCACATATGTGGCAGAGGATGGCCTTGTTGGACATCAGTGGGAGGAGAGGCCCTTCGGCCTGAGGGTGCCCCAGTATAGGGGAATGCCAGGGAGGGAAGATGGGAGTGGGTGGGTGGGTGGGGGAACACCCTCATAGAGGCAGGGGGAGGGGGGATGGGATAGGGGATTTCCAAAGGGGAGACCTGGAAAGGGGGAAAACATTTGAAATGTAAATAAAGTAAATATACAAAAAAATAAATGAATAAAAGAAGATCATATTTGCTACACAGTAAATTCAAGGCCAATATGAGACTATGTCTCACAAAGCGAGTTCTAATATTAACAGCAATAATATCATATTATTAGTATTAATAAAGTCTACCCAACTACTATGCAAGATAGGTACTTTTGTTCCATTTTATTTCTTAGATGATGAAGCCAAGACTCAGGTAGTTGATATAACTCATCCAAGATCTCATGTCTAGCAAGTGTTCTAAGTAGAATTTGAGCTGGATAGCTGGATGCTGAATGCTGCTGCATTCTTCCATTCGCCAAAGTACCCACCATAATGTTGAAAGTTAATAAATCAGGCACAGTGGTCACCTCAAGTCCCTTTCTGCCACTGTCAAAGCAAAGGATTCTATTTGGAGCCTGGCATCACATGATCTCTTATAGCCAAACACAGTCTGTTCCCCTGCCAACCTGCGGCCTCTACAAGGTAGTAGAGGCTTTTGCAGCTAAGTACAAGCCAGCTTCAGGCTCCAGAAAAATCTCTGTTGCTATGGTTAAAGACATTATTTCAAGGACAACAGACAAAAGCTACCACTAGAAGCAAAGAAAATAAATACTTTTCGTTCTTTTTTCTTTTTTTTTTTTTTTTCTTTTTTCTTTTTGGTTTGGTTTTGTTTGGTTCATTTCTGTTTGGAGTTTTTTGAGACAGGTTTTCTCTATGTAGCCCAGACTGATCTCAGCCTCCTGTTGGCTGGGATTACAGGTGTATACTGAAACAAGGAAAAGGTAACTATAGAGTCATGACCAAGGTTGGCTAAGGTGGCTTCCACTTGCCTCAAACCTGTGCTGAGGGTATGGGGAGTTGAGGCTAGCACTTCCTGGACACTTATGTCATGAATGTCTTGTGTGACCTTGGATACATCAATGTCCACTTCTCAGTTTTGCTTTTTACCATTTGTATGTGAACCAAAAGCCTTAGATAAATAATGTTGCATTCATAGCTGGACTGTCATCTATAAACTGAATTTAGCTAGATGGTCAAAGTCACAGACATGTGCAGATGCATAGACATGCACACACACAGACAGAGAGAGAGAGAGAGAGAGAGAGAGAGAGAGAGAGAGAGAGATGCTTTTAAACAAATCCTGTCACTTGTGTAAGCATTAGACATTTACAGAACACATTTTCTTAAGGACCAAATTTAGTGCTTTCTCTCTGCTCACCGAGGCTAAGCTGCATGATCATTTTTCTTGTAATCTACATCCACTCACAAGAAGAATGTTGTTTTTCATGATGTCACCCAAATTATATTTGTTAAAGTGTGTTAGACTGGAAGCTGGGCCTGAGGAGCCTGCTTAATTGCATTATTGCAGTATATTAAGTTATCTCGGGTACTCAAGTCTGCCTGTGATGAGAAGAAAATCTGCCAGTGTTGGGTTTTATCCACCAGCACGCAGGGTGGTCTCAGCGTTTGCTGAGCAATGAGGTAGATATTTTTCTCAAGTGTTTGAATTCCTCCTTTTCAGCTTCCAAGCCTCTTTTTCCACTGACCTCCCTCCTAGCCAAAGTTAGACTTCACCTGGCCCTGGATCTTCCCAGCTGATGATCCTCAGCAACTTCAGGTTCCCTAGCTGTCTCACAACTCTGGCATCTAGCTCCATACCATTTGAAAGACAAGTGAAGAATTCAAAATTTTGATTGCCACTGGAGGAAGATAACTTCCCACAAATAGCTGTTTTTCAGGCCCCTTGGCATGCAGCAGTTAGGACAATCAGATTAGGAAACCGAGCTAGCTTCTACTCTCATGTAAGTAGTCTTCAGTCGGCCTTTTATTACTATGGCATTCTCAAGACGCATCTGTGAAAACAGGGATGACATTGTGGTGTGGTTCAGTGGTGAAACCCTGGCTTAGCATACATGAGGCCCAGGGTTCCATAACAAGCAAAGTGTGTGCTCATACACATACACACACATGCACACACATGCACACACACACACCCCACACACACACAAATGAATGCACTTGAGACGTCTTTAAGATTATTCTCAGTTTAAGGATAATAGTTTGTTGTTGTTGTTGTTGTTGTTGTTGTTGTTGTTGTTGTTGTTCTCTTGGTGGTGTTTAAATGACTCTTCTCTACACTTGGGCAGGTCCTGGCAGCACATTTCCAGGCACATTGGTCTCAGGAAATATCCCATAACAAGTAACTCAAGTGTACACTGCAAATGACTATTGTAGTGACCAGTTACTGCAGTATTAACACACTACCTCATAACCTAGTAACAGAAGCTGAGTATGCCCTCACTTGAGATCTAAGGCAAAAATAATGTGGGTTCCAGGTCAATCTGGATTGGTCTCAAAGAAAGGAAAAATTAGTGGCCGAAAACAACCAGTCTATAATGCTCACAGGCACTTGAGAAATGGGTAAGAAGTTGGTCTGCACTGCCTTGGGTCAACTCAAGTGGCTATAGGAATCCACTAGCTCTACTGGAGCTGGATGTGTGGGACACTCAACACTGGCTGTCAGCAGGTCTCTCTCTCCCGAAGTGTGGCATCCCCTCCTCAGTGTGGCCAGCCTCATGTCTTTCCTATGTGGTACACAGACTTCCCAGAAGCAAGAGGATGGCCCCAATGCACAAGGGGTTTTCAAGCTTCTGTTTGTGTCACATTTGCTAATGTTTCAGTGGCCAAAGCAAGTTACTTAGCCAAGAGTTGAAGAAGGAGGGAACCATTAAAGCAGGCAGATCCTAGGAGGCATGACTCATTAGGGACAATTACTTTAACGATCTACCACAGCTGTTTTTCAGAATTTAGCCAGACACATCCAATGGCTGGCACAATTGTCTGTTTATTTTCTCATCCTGTCTGGGTTACTCATGAAATTTATTCAAATGCCTTCCAAACACAATGCCTAGAGGAAATCCCAAGAGGAAAAAGGCCCCAAGGATAAAGTTAGGTCTATCTTTAGCCTGCTTATGCCACCAAACACCAACAGAAAAGAAAGGGAATTCCTTGCTAAGTGAAAGAAGCTAGTCTGCAAAAGCTGCCCTATGTAATTCTCATCACCTGACATTCCCAAAAAGGCAAAACGATAGAGATAAAACAACATCTGTTGCCAGGGATCTTGGGAAAGGAGACAAGGACGCATAGGCAGAGTATCTTTACAGCAGTGAAACTATTCTCTATAGTGCTGTGATGATAGACATGTGACCTCGGACCCACCATCTGAACTGGGACCTCGGAAGAAACCCAACAAATGTTACTGAAGCAGAAGAATCACCCAGCCTAGAACTGCTCAGTCAGACCAATAGTATAAGAAACAGTAAATTGATAGTTCAGCCCATTAAGTTTTGGTGTGAGTTTTCCAAACAACAATAAATTACTAAAGCAGGAAGTATTCCTTTAAAAGGGTAATAATAATAATAATAATAATAATAATAATAATAATAATAAATCTCATAAAAATCTACACAATTGACAATGCTTGAAAATACAAGTTGTGTTCCCTTTATCCAAAATTCTTGGGACCAGCAGTATTTCAAGTTTTTTATATTTTATTTCTCTGTATTGATTTTATACAGTAGGTATTTTGATATGTGATGTCCATACTGGGCAGATAATGTTCTTTTGTCACAGTCACTGCCTGTATTATACTTTCTTGTCCTCCCCATTTTTTTGAGACAGGGTCTCAGTCTGTAACCCAGGCTAGATTTTTTTTTCTCGAGACAGGGTTTCTCTGTACAGCCCTGGCTGTCCTGGAACTCACTCTGTAGACCAGGCTGGCCTCGAACTCAGAAATCTGCCTGCCTCTGCCTCCCGAGTGCAGGGATTAAAGGCGTGCGCCACCACTGCCCAGCTCAGGCTAGACTTTTACTCCCTGTATACCTCAGGCTCGCCTCTGACTTGTGATCTTCCTTGATCAGCTTCCAGCGCCCTAGAATTACAATCATCTTCCTCCTTCAAACTCAAAAACCTCAATCTCTCCTCCTCCTCCTCCTCCTCCTCCTCCTCCTCCTCCTCCTCCTCCTCTCTTCTCTCCCTTTGCCTTCCTCCTTCCTTGTGATTTCATTGAAATCATAATGAAAAAAAGCTGAGATAATCTTCCTATTTAAATTGTAAGCAACTTTAGTTAGCTAGTTAGTTATTACAGTGCTGAAGGTGGAACCAGAGCCTGTGCATGCCCGGAAATTGCTCAGTCATTGAGCTATATACTCAACCCCTCAACTTTAGATACTTTATTGGCAACCTTAATTCTACCTGCAGCTTTAATTCCCCCTTGCCATTGTCCCCTAGAGATTAGAACGTGGACATCTCTGGGGATTCAGCAATATGTACTCTGCCTACATAAGTTTTAAGTGTTAGAACTTAAGAACCCAAGAGGGTGATAGTACCACTGATGATGGTGGATAAGATGAGAGGAAGCCATTTGTTTGGAGAACAACAAGGTATGATCAAATGGCAGTGGTCCCAGAGCTGATGATTTTGAGGGGCTAGATCCCAGGAGCTAAGTCATATATTCAAGACATGGCTTTGGGGAACTGTGCACCTGGTCATGAAGTCTGAAAGTCCTCTAGCAACCGATCCCTTTGAGGAGATCCTTTAAGGTAAAGAACAACACAAAGATGAGAAACTCCAGAAGGGTAAGCCTGCATCCCCTCTTCCCTAGGTTCAACAGGACTCTTCCTTTGGAGAATTGAAAGGATGAAGAAAGGGCCTAAAGAGGGTGCAAAAAACTCCAAAGGGGACCATTTAGACGGTCCCCTCAACCACATCTGTGGCCCAGATGTTCTGTGTAACCAGAGCACATGCCCACCCCAAAAAAGCCTGCAGTATATGCTCCATGAGGTCTGTGGTCAACGTAAAAGTGTGGAGTAACCCATCCACATGGCAAACTAAGTTTGTTATTTATGTCACATCAAAGCCAAGGCCTCAACGAATTACTGCCCTCTGAGGTCATTTAATTATGATTAAGTGAACTAAGAACTAGTGTAAATGGCATTTTATACTCCAGTGAATTAAGGTATGAGATGTAGCTGAAGTGAATAAGATTTATGGCCCAAACTCATGCAACTTTACAGTAATTTCATGACACTTTTACTATGAGGCAAGCGATGCCAGTTCTTGAAATAATTAAAAGTACATACCAGCTCCAAGGCTGGGCTTCAGACATTTCTGGGAAGCCAGGAGACAGAATGAGGAGCAGGTTTCTTTGTGACTATTTTACTCTGGACAGCAGCAGCTGTTTCTTTTACCTGCAGCAAACATCTCAATTAGAGTGGGAGGCCTGACCCTGAGCAAGTCATGCCGACCCTAGAAGGTCAGGCCACACCACACATCTCCAAGATCCAGGTTCCTCCCCAAATGAGTCAGTCCCTCACCCAAATGAAAAATGCTTCTTAGATAATAGCTTAGCAAATCCCTAGGTTCATACATCATTGCCCTGTGGATTCCTTGATGCCTTCAGATTACCTTAGTTTATGTTAGCATCCCTAGAAGGCAAGGAGTGGGTCACAAGGGACTGGCAGGGTGGGTGAGGTGTCACCCAGAATGTACCCCACTTACCTCATGGCTCTTGTTTTTCATTGTCAGTCATGCTCAGCTTCCTGAGATGAATGTGCCAATTAGCATCTGCCTAACTTCTTCCTTTGCGCTTCACCTCAGGAATCATGACCTTACTTTACCCACTCACTGAGGTGCGTCTCCTAAGGTCCCAGAGGCACCCAAGGAAAGGAATAATCACACTACATTGAGCTTCCCTTCCAAATTACAATCCTTTAACTTTGAAAATGATTCTGTCACCATAATCATTGTGTGTGAGACAGAGAAACAGAAAGTGAGCATGTGTGCATGTGTACTTGGGAGTACACATACTCTTGAAGTGTACATGCCTGAGTGTATACATGTGTGTGCAGGTGCACCTGAATATGCAAGTGGTGTGGAGAGGTCAGCATTAAACCACAGGTGTTTTTCCTCAGGAGCCATCCACTTTGGTTCTGGAGATGGGGGCTCTCACTAGGACTCAACAATTGACTATAAGACTTCACAACTTTTCTAAAGGACAGTATAGCTCAAGTCACTTTCTGGCCAAAGTCTTTCAGTGGACCTCTTCTCAATCAGTGCTCCCTCAAGAGGTAACAAGTGTCTCCTGACATTGATCCACTCAGCTCTGGAGCTGAGACCTGGGACTTAGAAAAAGCAATCTTTCACCTTGTGAACAAAAAATGAAATTAGTTCTTTCAAATTTTGGATGTCCCTCTAATCTATGTAGCTCTTAAATAAACCTCTCTATCTTTTTCTCCTCTTTTTCTGTGTGTGCATTTTGTGTCAGTGCCAACAGAGGTCAGAAGATGGATCCAGGTCTCCAACATGACATTCACTATTAACCTTTGAGCCAGCATGGAAAATCTTCATTTTTAAGAAGCAACATGTGTAACTCAAATAGAGATGGTCTATGCACCACATTGGGGAAATTGGAACCCATTCTAACTATATTGGAGCACACTCTCCGAGTGCTCTCAGCTGTTTGTACTGTTTGTTCCCTAATCCTTAGATTGTTGTCCACCACCCTGCAAGCTCTTATTTATCCTCCAGGCCTAGATTTAACATCTCTCTTCCTCTGGAAGAGCTTCTCAGGGCCGGGTAAATTGTCCCTCCTAGATTCTCTCATACCCAGCTAGTACTCCCATGAGCACAGATGTTTAAGTCAATCCTGTTCACCACTTCATCTCTAACAGGTTCTAGCATGTAACTTAGTTCAAGGTAGCTATTCAGTAAATGTTGGAATCAATGTCCTCTCTTGGACTCAAGTCCCAAAGCAAAGCTAACTGCACTTGGCATTTGAGATTTGGGTGCGATAACCTGTCAGCCACCAAACAATTGAGTCACCAACTTCTGACAAAGCCAGAACCCAATTTTCCTTTTTCCCGTGTCTTAGTTCACATGCCCACTCCTGTGCTTTGCATCAAAGCTGCCACTGCTGCTGAGAGTTATGTCCTCTGAGGTTGGCACTCCTCTTTGTCACTTCTAAGGTCCTAGAGGTACACCAAATGACCTTTTCTGTCTTTCTTCACAGTTTTCTATTCAGTAGTGTGATAACTTAGATTGACAGGATCTAGAAGCACAGAGACAAGCCTCAAGGCAACACCCATGAGGGATTATCTGGATTAGGATAGCCTCCTGGGGCAGGCCTATGAGAGTTTACCTTAACTAGATTAGTCAAGGGGGCAGAAACCAACCCTAATTGGAGGCAGCACTCCATGGTCTTGAGTCCCAGACTCAAGGAGAAAGCCATCTAGGCATATGCATTCATTGCTCTCTTCTTTACTGAGGATACAATTTCACCAGCTACTTCAAGGTCTTGCCATCTTGCATTCTCCAGCGTAATAGACTGCACCTTCAAACTGTGAACCAAAATATGTCTTTCCTTCCTTAAGGTGCTTTTGTCAGGGTATTTTATCACAGCAATGGGAAGAGTGAAAAGTAGTAAGTACAACCAACAATGGCTTTCACTGCCAGGTACCCCTCAGGTACACTTGCTTTTCTTTCTGTCTTTCCTTCTGATGGTCTAAGGACAGTATTTTACTATCACCTAAATCACAAGATTGTGACACAATCCTCCCTCTCTTTCCCCCTCTCTACTGCACCAATTTAGGACATTTCTACATTTTCATATTGAAAGTACACCTTAGTCTTCAGCAAACAAAAATGCTTGACCGCCCTAAGTCTCTGTTTGGAGCTATATCTGGTTGTCCTGCCCCTCACATATTCATCAGTAGGGCCAATAGAGGGACCTCAGCTGAGATTCGAAATGCACTGGGAAGTTTTACCACACTATTATACCTTGAGCACTTCTGTAAAGTGCCCTTGCTTTGCTTCTCTCCCCCCTTCCCTCTCCCTCCCCCGACCTTATACGCTAATAGCTCTCCACACTTTCTCTTCACCTACCCTGGGCCTGTTGTCACTCCAAAATTGTCAGCTTGACTTCCAATCATAACTTGTTTGTGAAGTTCTCCATTTGAATTTGTTTAATTAAGATACAGTTGACCATTTTAAAGCTTCTTGGTGTTTTTTTTTTAAGAATATTTGTAGTATTGTACAATCAGCAGCAGTCACTGATTCTAGAACATGTCTATCACACTAAAAAGAAAAATCAGTACCAGAGCAGAGATTTTGAGTTCTCCTCCTACTGAATAATTCAGTTCTTCAAAAGTGAGTATGTAAATACATACTCAGATAAAAACATAAACTGATTTTAAAAAACCAACAGATCCTTTATTTCCAATTGTTTGTCCAATAAATGGAATGACATATACTTGATCCCCTTTACAATTAAAAAAGAAATCACATTTTAGAATAGAATAACAAATATAACAATTGTCTACACTGAAATGCATCATACTGTTGCTGTATGACAGATGTCCTGGGGAAATGCCTGTCACCCATCTACTCACCCCAGAAAGGGAGCGCAGATCAAAGTGTCCATTGCACCAATATCCAATTTTGTGAATCTGTGAGTTCTTATTGTGGTTACTAACAGGAACATAGTTACTTACAAGGAGCAGGAATAACTCAGAAGCAGATCCATCACCAGAAAGCCTAACTCAGATGATCCTGGAGAATTTCACCTCTGAACTATCAGCAGCCTAGAGAGCTCCAGATTGAAGTTTGAATATCTTTCTTTCTGCAGTTTGGCTAGTCAGGGTCTCCACATCCAACAACTCTGACTCTCTTTTATACTGTTGGTAGGGGCATAAAAATCATCCCAGAGTCTGTTCTTCTTGGACATGTGACCTTTTGCTTACCCACTGTCTACCAGCTGAGGCTCCAGACCTTCTTGCTCCTTCCTGGGGCAAATGTTTCGATTTTGAGGGAATAGCAATTTGGGGTAACGGGCCATTAAACTATAGAAATAATATGCTCCATATATACACTGCCTTACGTGTTAGGAGAGCTTTTCACATACTCTCATTTGATAATGAACATAAAACCCTGAGACTCATGCAAGATGTTCTGGCTAGTCAGGAGTAGAGCCAATCCAGAGCTGCTTGCTTGATTCTTAGTCAAACACTTCTTCTGGCCTCTGCATTGCTTCTATAGCTGAGCTGATTGTTGGCTCTGCCAGTATTTATGGATTCTATCTTCATTCTGATGTAAAGCTGACCTGTTTCTGATGGGACTCTACCTCCTGAACTTAGTTTTATTTGCCTATTCAAATTCCAACCAGGCAATCAAACAACTTCGGATGACATCCAAAAGGAGTTATGGCCAAAGTTGACCGGCTGACTCGGCACCCCCACCCAGAGGACAAGGGAACATACACCCAGGAGACTATACATCATTGAGAGAGGTATGCCTCCCCCTACCATACATTTCTCCTCCTTAGAGATCATCTAGACTAAAATAAACATCTTTGGATTTCCCCTCTATATTGGCATTTCCTTGCTCTCTCTAGAGCCAGAAGATCACATGGTGATAATGACGTTAAATCCTCGTGTCTGTACCAGGCTTTATGATTTATAAAACATATTCACCCTCCTGGCAGCTCTGTGACATGTATTAGCAGTATGTCCATTTAACAGACAAGGCAATTGAGAACCAGAAGGATAGCCAGGCATGCCTTTTGTCCCCATAATTCATTGGTAGAAAAGCCAAGAGTAAAAATAAGTGATTTGTTGAGACTTCATGGTATATTTTTGGCTCCCATGAAGTCAAGACTGGATTAGAGGACCAGTGTCCTGGGACACATAGTTTCTGCTGTGATAGAATCCTTACAGACTGGACAATTTATAGCAAACAGAAATGTATTAGTTCTACAAGTTCAAGCCTGTCAACATTCTGGCATGGAGAGGGAGGGCTCACATGCCCCTCCCTGACTCCTAATTAGGAGACTTTGACAGTTGATAGCTTCTGGGAGGGGATTAGTCAGTTTTCTTTAAGGGTGTGGCTCCTGGTAGGTTATCATTCTCCAGAAGATGACCCAGCATCAATGAATACACATGTGGCACAAACTGGATTCAGTGGGTTGTAGGGGGCATATGTAAGATGTGAAAAATTAGAAGTTAATCTAATTTGATTTGGAGGGAGGAATGAGAGTGAATATAGTCAAAATATATCTTAAATTCTGAAAGAATTAATACAAAGACCATATTTAAGTAAACAAATGTTCAAGTAGGTGCCCATAAAACTACTTCCAAGACCAAAATAATAGAGAAAGAAATATATTGACTCATGGTACTAGAAGCCCAAGACTGAGGGGCAGAATCTGGTGATGGCCTTTTGCAGCATTACTCTATAGAAGGTGTGGTAGTTTAAATAGGTTTGGACCCCATAGATTCATGTGTTTGAAGGCTTGGCCATAGGACGTGACACTATTAGGAGGTGTGGCCTTATTGGAGGAAGTGTGTCACTGTGGGGGTGAGCTTTGAGGCCTCATACTCAGGCTTCACTCAGTTGGAAAAGAGCCTCCTTTTGGCTGCTTGCACACTGTCATGGTGATAATAGACTAAACCTCTGAAACTTTAAGCTTGCCCCAATTAAATGTTTTCCTTTATAAAAGTTGCCTTGGTCATGGTGTCTCTTCACAGCAATAAAACCCTAAAACAGAAGGCCAGAGAAAGTCTGTGTGAGAGAAAGCAAGAGGGGTCAAACCCACTCTACAGGTCTACTCATGACAGTGGAGTCCTTATGACCCATACATCTCCCAAAGGAACATATCCCAATACCCTGACAATAGCAATTAGCCCCCAACATAAGATACAAGTAACTAAAACATAAATCATAGCATTCTTATGGAAGTAAACTATGGGCTGGCCCTAGGTACTAGGGAAGTTTTATCTCTTAAAGCTCTCAGTCCCCAATTCTGAGGTTCCTATTATATAGATACTGCTTACCTAACATCACCTCTATACCACAAATCAGGCCTTAATTGGACAGTTCTTCCTAGATACAATGGAAGGAGTAGACTAACCAGTTTTTATAACTAGATTCTGAGCAGCATTTCGAGCCTCCCACTCCACCTTTGAGTGTGTCTGCTGTTCAACCAGGAGTCTTGACAACCACGAGTCTAATTTTTTGCTGGTTTATAGAGCATAGGGGAGCCTCTCCAAGTTCCAAAGTCCTTACAAGTGGAGGCAATCAGACAAGAAACCAATAACTGACTGGTTCTGTTGTTCGCTTTATGATCTGAGGCCTGGCTCCAGCTCTGGATCTGGCTCTTGGCTGGCCTCTGTGAACATAGAGAAGGAAACTCGTTTTTCATCTTCTGTTTCCAAAGTCCAACCTAACTGTCTGCACACAAATTCCATGAAGGTGTCAGGCACTTTGGGCAGCAGCAGGTGGAAAGGGTTTCATTCCTGACTGGAATTCCTGGGCTTTGAAACAATGTCCCTCCTTCCCTTCTCATGGCAGCTCTGACTATCCCACCGTTTCCTAAGCAAAGCAAACAGAATCCTAGCTCAGCCAAACAGCAACATCTCCCTGAAGATCTGGCTGCTTACCTGACCTAGAAACCAGGACCTCCTAGAAAGTGATTCTTGGCTTAGCCATGCATGGCAATAGCAAGATCTTTGAGCCAGAAATGAGCTATCCAAGACTCTACACTCACCTTTTCCTCATTTGAAGCCCAAGTTTGCTCATCTAGAAAACAAGAATAATAATGACTTTCCTGCTAGCCTCCATAGAGTTTGGAAAAACAAATTTAAAACTGCTATCTAAAAACAAATGAAAGGTTGGTGGTAGAGCATCTGCACGAGGCCCTGGGTTCCATACACACACACACACACACACACACACACACACACACACACACACACATACACACATACACAAAATGCATTGTCTTCCCAGGCCCCATCTAACACTCTGCTCCCTGAGTCTGAAGGTTATCTCAATTGAAGCTGATGGGGGAGGCATGTAAAGAATGTGTGCGGGGGCTGGGGGGGTTCTCCAGCAGATAGGAGAAAGGTCTGGGCAAGAGTCCATATGTGCATGAGCAAGCACTGGAGTAGGAAGGCTAGGGTGCCAAGACCACAGGGCTAGAATGCCCAGTGTGTGTGAATCACATCCAGGTACAAAGCACAGCAGTGCTCAGCCTCATCCAGGCCTCCTTTGTACCTGCCATTAACTCATTCCTGCAGCAAGAGCAGTCTTGACCGTGGCATCTATAAAGATGAGACCCAATCTTTACATTCTGATCTTAGCTTAGTTCCAGTGTGTGAAGACAGAGGAGGAACCCAGGTTCTGCCTTTCAATAGCATATACCTGCATTGGTGGAAGGAGACACCCATAGACTTGAAGAAATGACTTGTGAGTCAACACAAACTTGAGTTGAACTGTCTATAGGACACCTACGTAGAAGTGGATGTGAGGGGCAAGATCAAGGTCAGGGCCTGGAGATGTAACTGGTACAACAGTCACCTGACATGTATGAGGAACTGTATTGGTTACTTTTCTGCTGCTTTGACAAAGCAATTTGAGGAAGAAAAGATTTAGCTTGGCTTATAGTTTAAGAGGTATGGTCCACCCTGGATGGGAACCAATGGCAAGCCTCATGGCAGCAAGAGCACATAGCTAGGACTCCTCACATTTGGGCATACCAAGGGATCAGGGAAAGACTACAGCTGCTGTCAGGCTCTTCTGCTCCTTTCCCCACTTTCATCCAGCCTGGGCATGCAGCTCATGCTGAGGGTAGCCCTTTCTATCACAGTTAAATCTCTCCAGAAATAGCCTCACAGACATGTCCAGGGGTATGTCTCCTAGGTGATTCCAAGCCCAGTAAAGCTGATAGTGAAGATGAACCACTAACCACCAGATAACTTTCTATGCCCTTCATCCTGCCAGACAATCAGTCACTTGGGGTTAGAACGATACAGTCTTCTTGTGAACCAAATGACCTTTGTCATCTGTCTTTGCTACATTCTAGTTAGGAACACTTGGAGAAAGAACACTTTTAAAAGGCTAACAATAATCACGCATGGTAGCAAATGCTTATAATCTCAGTATTAGGAGGGTAGAGCAGGAAGATCGTGAATTTGAGGTCAGCACATACTATACTGTAAAATCCTGTCTCAAAAACTATTTTAATGGTTTATGAACTGAATTAACTTCTACGTTTTAAAAACAAAACAAAATATTAGAAACCTTCCATCTTATATAAGCATATATTGCCCAGAGATTGTTAACAGGCATAATAACTTGCTTATGCCTATTGTCAGGAAGCTGAGATTGAAGCACCATTTGCATGCAGAAGACCAGCCTAGGCAACATAGCAAACCACTGTCTTAAAGGGGGGGGGGGGAGAAGAGAAGAGAGGAGATGAAAAGAGAAGAAAAAGGACACATGTAGAGTCTCACACCTGTAATCCAGAACTTGAGAGGCCAAAGCAGGAGGATGGTAACAGTTTTAAGGGCAGCCTGAGCTACATAATGAGCTCTAGACTAGCATAGGCTTCCAGGGCATGCGCTCAGGGACCTTACTTCATTTTCCTGTAGGCCCCACCTCCTAAAGGTTTCAACACCTCCTAACAATACTCCAGGTGAAGACCAAATCTTTAACATGTAGGCATTCAAGGAACATGAGAAATGCAAACTACAGCCATGATCACTTATTTAATAAGTAAGTTTATATTAGCTTTTTAAAGAATACTCACTAAAGCAGAATAAAAATGTATACTAGGACCAGTGAAATGGCTCATCAGGTAAAGGAGCCTGCTGCCAAACCTAGGGACCTGAGTTCAATTCCCAGGACCCACATGGTAGAAGGAAAGAACCAGCTGCTACAAGTTGTCCTCTGACTGCTCTATGTGCACCGTAGCATACACATAATAAGTATATAAATAAAGTAATTACCAGGCAGTGGTGGCGCACACCTTTAATCCCAGCACTCAGGAGGCAGAAACAGGCGGATCTCTGAGTTCGAGGCCAGCCTGGTCTACTGAGTGAGTTCCAGGACAGCCAGGGCTATACAGAGAAACCCTGTTTTGAAAAACAAAACAAAACAAATAAATAAATAAATAAATAAATAAAGTAACAAAGTTTAAATGTACACTTATATTTAACATTGATTAAATCAGAAAGGTATGGCTCTTTAGTAGGGCAAACCGAAAGCACCAAACTTCTCTCTCCCTCCTACTCTCCTGTCTGTCATTTTGTGAGTTGCTTCTCTATACCACATAGCTAGTCCCTTTCACAAGATTCTGCCTCCACATCCCCACATCAATGGGGTCAGTTGAGCCTAAACTGAAATCAAGGTAGACATCTATAGGCAGATGTGGAGAACAGTGGCAAAACACTGTCTTTCCACAGTCTCATAATGGAGGATGGGAGGTAGACACAAAGCCCCACTCCTAGATAAGAAGCTATTGCCATTTGACTGTTGCTGGGTAAGGGAAAGTCAGTTTTCTTCCATGAAGTGATTCCTAGTATATTGATCACATTATTTTTAAAGGCACTGTGTCTTTCTAGGTCCTTTGAGAACAAGGTTTTCTATAATACACACAAGACTCCAAAGCTCACCCCATTGGCCCTGTGCTGCTGGCTTAGTACTCTGAAACACTGGGAGTCTTTTCAACACCATTAAAGGCACAAGAACCCAACCTTTCCTGATCTCTTACACTTTAATGATGAACTTCCCATTCAGAGAAAATAGAGTAGCATGATCCCAGGCTCTTGCCTCAGCAGAACCTTCTAGAGCCCAACTACATCTAGATCTCTCTGTCAGAGACAATAAAAGATTATGTTTTCCTGCCACCTTGCAGTTAAGACACTAATTTGTCTGGAAAGTGACAAGGCTTACTTCTGGGGCCAAAGCTCTTGTTATCAGTGTGAGCTTCCAATAATATGTGCATCAGTCTGGCCTCAAATCCCTTGGATCAAAAAACCTTCAATGAGGACCAGTTATCACTGTTATGGTGGCTACAAAAAGATCCCCTATAATAGCTGGATTCCAAGAGGACTGAAATGAACCCTGGAAAATCTGTGTTAGACACATGTCATGCACAAGGATGGTTTGTACTACTGAACCACTAGGATTTTGGAGTTCCTTGTTCCTGAAGAACAGCACAGTGTTAGCACCTATCCTAACATCAGAAATAGAGACAACCAAGTCAGCAGGAAGAGGTGGGGACAAAGGAAGTTTCACACACCCCTTGTCTCTAAAACAAAAGAGAGTTCTTTCTCAGTTTGTGTTTTGTTTTGAAACATGTTATCCATATGGTTTGATCTTGGCTTGTGTCTAAATTGACTCTAATTCTACCTTGTCCTTTCCTCCTGAAGTTTCCATTGTAGAGTTCATTTAAATCTTTCTTATTTTGTAGGCTTAGAGTTTTCAAAACCTAACTTTAATTAGGTTTCTTTAACCCTTCAACCTCCCTTCTAGCCCACCTACCAGAGGTAGGGAAAAAGAAAAGTTAATAGGAAATGGGGGTTGTGGACCAGTTTAGAAATAGTTCTTTGGGGGCTATTACAATCTTCTTTGTCAGCAGTCCAATCCAACATGAATCAGCAGCCACAGTCCAGTCCACTCGGCAAACACCAAACATGAATCATCAGTGGCAGTTCAATCCAGAAGAAACTGAGAGGCTCCACCAGTTGGCATGAATCCACAGAAGGGGGAAGAAGCAGCCAGCATATCACAAGAAGTTCTTTGCCAAGTTACTCCCTATGAAGTCATGACCAAGTGAACATCAGTGACATGGTGCAAGGTGAACCAATACAAGAGCCTTGTCACTCTGTCTCTGGGGTTATGTTTATATTCTTTTTAATCATCACACATTCTTTCATGTGTCTACTTCAGCAAAACTTCCTCTCACCTGTGTCCACTTCAGCAAAATATCACATGACATAACTGAGTCTCCAAAGAAACCAGAAGGGGTTGGGGATTTAGCTCAGTGGTAGAGCACTTGCCTAACAAGCGCAAGGCCCTGGGTTCGGTCCTCAGCTCCAGAAAAAAAAAAAAGACAAAATAACAAAGAAACCAGAAATTTCCACATCATTATTTGGCTAGATTCTATCCTTGAGCAGGTTTTTGGCAGTCCATCTGCCAATTGCTTTTGTATTCATATAAGTATCTAGACACTATATAAAATTCTTAGGTCCATCTTTCTCTTATAATTTTGTAGACAATGCCTTATAATCTCTATCACTGAACTACCGCTACTAGCCTCCAAGTATAGAGATTACAGTCATGCAGCACCAAGCACAGTTCGATTTGATTTAGAACCCTTAAAGAAATGTCTTTTTCTATTGTTTGTTGGGGGGTGGGATTGTTTTGTTTTGTTTTGTTTTGAAACGGGGTCTCACTATATTGCCCTGGCTGGCCTGGAGCTCACTATGTAGACCAGATTGGTTGTAAACTCATAGAATTTAAGCCTGCCTCTTCCTCTCAAGTACTGAAAATAAAGGCATGCACTACCATACCAACCCTTAACCTCTTACTTTAACCAACTTTTAAAAGATTTTTATTCTATTTATGTGTATATGTGTGTGTTGTTATGTATATATATACAGCTTATGTGTGGGCACCCACAAAGGCCAGAAGAGGGCACTCGATCCCCTGGAGCTGGAGTTACAGACTACCTGTTATGGATGCTGGAAACTACATTTGGGTCCTCTGCAAGAGCAGCATGAGCTCTTAACTCCTGCACCATTTCTCCAGCCCCACCTCTTTTTTTACTGCAATGCTAAGGGTCAAACCTCAGGTCTTGGGAGTACTGGACAAGCACTCTAGCACCAAGCTATATCACCAATACCTGTTTTGATTTTCTTTTTTGTGACAGCTTTATTGAGGTTAAATTTACATATATATATTCTTATGTTTTAAGTTTATGTTTTTATGATTTTTCTAACTATGTTCAACATGGAAATTAGTCCATATTTCTTGTAATGGCTTTATCCCATTTTTGGTATCAGGATAATCCAGGCTTAGTAGAATTGGTTTGGAATGTTCCTTCCTTTTCTGTTTTGTGGGAAAGTATGAGAAGTATACTATCAGGCCTTTGTGGAAGTTTGGTGTAATTTAGCAGTGAATCATACAGCCCTACGGAGACTTCTCTTAATATTTCAGCTTCTGGTTGTTATGGGTTTATTTGCTTCTATATTTGAATTTATTCCCTTGTATTTTGTACTCTTGTCTATTGCTCTAGCTAAAACTTACGAACCATATTGAATAACACTGCTGAAAGTGAGCATCTGTCTTAATTAGGGTTTCTATTGCTGCAATAAAATACCATGGCCAAAAGCAACTTTGGGGAGAAAAGAGTTTATTTCACTTACAATCTCACATCAAAGGAAATAGAATTAAAATGAACCTAACAAAATAGCTACAGAATATTCTACCCAAAAGAAATGTACACATTTTCTCAATAGCCCATGAGACTTTCTCCTGTGGGCAAGAACTCTAAGCAGGAACTGATATAGAAGCCATGGAGGAATCCTTTTTACTGGCTTGCTCAGCCTGCTTTCTTTCCAGAACAACCAGCCAAGAAATGGCACTGCCTACAATGGGCTGGGCCCTCCCACATCAATTATCAATCAAGAGAGCATACCACAGTTTGCCCATGAGCCAATCTAGTGGGGACATTATTTTCAATTGCTGTTTCCACTTCCAAAATTACCTTGTGTCAAATTAACATCATAGCACCCTTGCTTTGTTCTTCATCTTAGAGGAACTGTTTTCAGGGGTTTTTCTTAATCTCATTTAGTATCATGGGTTATAGGGTTGTTGTACATGGATTTCTTATGTTGAGATATGTTCCTTCTATTCCTGTTTTTTTTTCAAGGCATTTATCATTAAGGAATGTTGAACTTTGCCAAAGGCTTCTCCTGAATCTATTAAAATGACCACATGATTTCTGAAATTGTCTAATTACACACTGGTTTATAATTATTAATTTTCATGTGTATAAACAATATTGCATTCCTGGTATGAATCATGGTATGGTCATGGTCTTCTTAATGTGTTCTTGAATACAAATTTCAAGAATTTTATTGACCCCTTCCACCCAGTCCTTACTTCTGGGACAGAGTGCTAGCTAGTCTGCTCCCCATAAGACACCATATTCTGAGGCATCCCAAAAGATCCGCAGCACTCAGAGAATTTGGTAAGAGCTCTCCAAAAGTCCCAAAGCTGCCTCTGGGAGACCAGTGGACTTGGGGACCCATACCCCATCCCCCAAAACCCCCGCCTGTCGATTACCACTCCCCTTCTGCCTGGTCCTTTCTGCTGGGCAGACTGCTAGCTAGTCTGCTCCCCTGAAGATACCACATCCTGAGGCATCCCAGCGGATCCACTGCACTCAGGGCATCTGACACCACAGCCTGGGACATCCCAGGAGATCCCCTGTACACAGGGCAACTGAGCAACTGATCACCAGCTTGTCTGCTCCCCTAAAGATACCACAGCTTGAAGGCATCCCAGGAGTTCCTCTGTACACAGGGCAATGGGGCAAGGGACACCACAGTCTGAAGACCTCTTGGGAGCTCTGTGGCATGCAGGGCAACTGACCCAACAGACTGAAAGCCTCCCTGGAGTTCTACTGCACACATGGAAACAGAAACCACAGTCCATAGGTCCCCCTGGAGAACAGCTTCACACAAAACAACACCTTGACTGCTCCTCTGAAGACTCAACAGTCTGAAGGTCTCTCAGGAGATCTACTGCAGCCAGGCAACAGATCAGCAGATTCTCTGCCCCTCTAAAGAGCCCCCAGTTGGAAGGTCTCACAGGAGGTCTGCTACAGCCAGGGCTGTAGGCCTACCAGGAGACCTGAAGCAACCCAGGGACAAAAGAGGCAGACTCCAGACAGAGTAACCCAGGCCAGCAAACACCAGGGATAACCAGATGGTGAGAGGCAAGCACAAGACCATAAGCAACAGAAGCTAATATACATGGGCATAATCAGAACCCAGTTCTCCCACCACATCAAGCCCTGAATATACCAACACACCTGAAATCAGGAAGCTGACCTAAAATCCTATCTCAAGAAGATAATAGAGTCCTTTAAGGAGGATATAAGTAACTCACTGAAAGAAATACAGGTAAGTAGGTAGAAGCCCTTAAATAGGAAACAAATAAATCCCTTAAAGAAATACAGAAAAACATAATCAAACAGGTGAAGAAATTGCATAAAGCAGTCCAAGACCTAAAAGTAGAAGTAGAAACAATAAAGAAAACAAATGGAAGCAAACCTGGAAATGGAAAACCTAAGAAAGAGGTCAGGAATTACAGATGTAAGTATCACCGAGAGAATACAAGAGATAGAAGAGAGAATCTCAGGTGTAGAAGATACCGTAGAAGAGTTTGACACAACAGTCAAAGAAAATTCAAAACATAAAAAGCTCCTAACCCAAAACATCCAGGAAATTCAGGACACAATGAAAAGACCAAATCTAAGAATAATTGGAATAGAGGAGAACAAAGATTCCCAGCTCAAAGGACCTGAAAACGTCTTCAACAAAATCATGGAAAAAAATGTCCCCAACCTAAGGAAAGAGATGTTCATAAAGGTACAAGAAGCCAATAGAACACCAAACAAATGGAACCGGAGAAGAAAATCTTCTCATCACATAATAATAAAAACACTAAATGCACAGAACAAAAAAAGAATATTAAAAGCTGCAAGGGAAAAGGGCCAAGTAACATACAAAGGTAGACCTATTAGAATTACACCAGACTTCTCAACAGACATTATGAAAGCCAGAAGAGCCTGGTCAGAGGTCATGCAGACTCTAAGAAAACACAAATGCCAGCCTAGGCTACTATACCCAGCAAAACTCTCAATCAACATAGATGGAGAAACCAAAATATTCCAGGACAAAACCAAATTCAAACAGTATCTATCCAGCCCTACAGAGGATCCTAGAAGGAAAACTCCAACACAAGGAAGGTACCTATGCCAAAGAAAAGACAAGATATTAAGCATCAGACTGGATACACAAACAAGATCCAGCATTTTGCTGCATTTAAGAAATACACCTTAGCCAGGCAGTGGTGATGCACACCTTTAATCCCAGCACTTGGGAGGCACAGGCAGGTGGATTTCTGAGTATGAGGCCAGCCTGGTCTACAGAGTGAGTTCCAGGACACCCAGGGCTACACAGAGAAAACCTGTCTCAAAAAAACCAAAAAAAAAAAAAAAAAATACACCTCAATAATAACGATAGACACTATCTCAGAGTAAAAAGATGGAAAAAGCTCTTCCAAGCAAATGTTCCCAAGAAATAAGCTGGAGTTGCCATCCTAATATACAATAAAATAGACTTTCAACCAAATGCTATCAAGCATGATGAGGAAGGACACTCATACTCATCAAAGGGAAAATCCACCAAGAGAAAGTCTCAATTCTAAATATCTATGTCCCAAATGCAAGGGTACCCACATAAAAGAAACGTTACTAAAGCTCAAAATACACATTGAACCCCGCACAGTAAAAGTGGGAGAGTTCAACACGCCACTCTCACCAATGGACAGATCATGGAAACACTAAATAGAAACACAGTAAAACTAATACAGGTTATGAACCAAATAGATTTAACAGATATCTACAGAACATTTCACCCTAAAACAGAAGAATACACCTTCTTCTAAGCACCTCATGGTACCTTTGCCAAAATTGGCCACATAATTGGTCACAAAACAGCCCTCAACTGATACAAGAAGGTTGAAATAATCCCATGCCTCGTATCACCATGGCCTAAGGCTGATCTTCAATAACAGCAAAAACAAAAGAAAGCCCACATGCAGATGGAAACTGAACAACTCTCTACTCAATGATAACTTGGTCAGGGAAGAAATAAAGAAAGAAATTAAAGACTTCCTGGAATTTAATGAAAATGTTGATACATCATACCCAAACTTATGGGACACAATGAAAGCGGTGTTAAGAGGAAATTCATAGAACTAAGTGCCCTGGTAAAGAAACTAGAGAGATGTTGCACTAGCAACTTAACAGCACACCTGAGAGTTTTAGAACAAAAAAAGCAAACACACCCAAGAGTAGTAGACAGCAGGAAATAGTCAAACTCAGGGCTGACCAAATGTTTCAACCAAATATGTTTCAAACCAAATCAAAAAATGTTTCAACCAAATAGAAACAAAGAGAACTATACAAAGAATCAACAAAACCAGGAGATGGTTCTTTGAGAGCATCAACAAGATAGATAAACCCCTAGCCAAACTAACTAAAGGGCCCAGAGGAAGTATCCAAATTAACAAATCAGAAATGAAAAGGGAGACATAACAACAGAAATGGAGGAAATTTTTTTTAAAAAATCATCAGATCCTACTACAAAAGCCTATACTTAACAAACAAGAAAATCTAGATGAAATGGATAGTTTTCTAGACAGATACCACATACCAAAGTTAAATCAAGAGCAGGTAAACTATCTAAATAGGGCCATATTCCATTAGCAAATAGAAGTCATTAAAAACCTCCCAACCAAAAAAAGCCCAGGGCCAGATGAAATTAGTGCAGAATTCTACCAGACCTTCAAATAAGACCTGATACCAATATTCCTCAAACTATTCCATAAAATAGAAACAGAAGGAACACTACCTAACTCATTCTATGAAGCTACAATTACTCATAAAAAACACAAGGACCCCACCAAAAAAGAGAACTTCAGACCAATCTCGAGTATGAATATTGAGGCAAAAATACTCAATAAAATTCTTGCAAACCAAATCCAAAAACACATCAAAACTATGATTCACCACAATCAAGTATGCTTCATCCCAGGGATGCAAGGTTGGTTCAATATACGACAATCCATTAATGTAATTCACTATATAAACAAACTCAAAGAAAAAAATCACATAATCATCTCCTTAGATGCAGACAAAGCATTTGACAAACTACAACACCCCTTCATGTTTAAAGTATTAGAGAGATCAGGAATTCAAACCCCATACCTAAACACAATAAAAGCAATTTACTTCAAACCAACAGCCAATATCAAATTAGATGGAGAGATACTTGAAGCAATCCCACTAAAATCAGGTACAAGACAAGGATGCCCACTCTTCCCATATCTATTCAATATAGTCCTCGAAGTGCTAACTAGACCAATAACACAACAAAAAGAGATCAAGGTGATACAAATTGGCAAAGAAGAAACAAAGGTATCACTCTTTGCAGATGATATGATAGCATACATAAGTGACCCCAAAAATTCTACCAGAGAGCTTCTCCAGCTGATAAACAACTTCAAGAAAGTGACCAGATATACAATTAACTCAAATACCTTACTTTATGCAAATGATAAAAAGGTTGAGAAAGAAATTAGGGAAACAATTACCTTCACAATAGCCACAAATAACATAAAATATCTTAGGATAACTCTAACCAAACAAGTGAAAAATCTGTATGACAATAACTTTAAGTTTCTCTCAGAAAATGAAGAGATCTCCCATGCTCATGGATTGGCAGAATTGACATAGTAAAAATGGCCATCCTATCAAAGGCAATCTACAGATTAAATGCAGTCCCCATCAAAATCCCAACACAATTCTTTAAAGACATGGAAAGAGCAATTCTCAAATTCATATGGAAAGGCAAAAACCCCAGAATAGCAAAAACAATTCTTAACAATAAAAGAATGGCTGAGGGAATCAGCCTCCCTGACCTCAAGCTCTACTACAGAGCAGTAGTGATAAAAACTGCATGGTATTTGTACAGAGACAGACAGGTAGATCAATGGAATAGAATTGAAGACCCAGAAATAAAACCACACACATACACACACTTGATCTTTGACAAAGAAGCCAAAAATATACAATAAAGAAAGCATCTTCAATAAATGGTGCTGGTCTAACTGGATGTCTGTATGTAGAAAAATGAAAATAGACCCATATTTGTCACCTTGCACAAAGCTCAAGTCCAAGTGGATCAAGGACCTCAACATAAAACCAGATACACTGAATCTAATAGAAGAGAAAGTGGGAAAGAGCCTGGAACTCATTGGCACAGGGGGAAATTCCTACACGAGCTCCAATGGCTCAGGCTCTAAGATCAAGAATTGATAAACAGAACCTCATGAAACTGGAAAGCTTCTGTAAAGCAAAGGACATAGTCAATAAGACAAATCAACAACCTACAGACTGGGGAAAAAATCTTCACTAACCCCACATTCAATAGAGGGCTAATATCCAAAACATATAAAGAACTCAAGAGGCTAACTACCAAAAAAACCAAACAACCCAATCAAAAAATGGGGTATAGAACTAAACAGAGAATTCACAATAATGGAATCTCAAATGGCTGAACGGCACCTAAAGAAATGTTCAAAGTCCTTAGTGATCAGAGAAATGCAAATAAAAATTACCCTGAGATTCCACCTTACACCAATCGGAATGGCTAAGATCAAAACCTCAGGTGATAACACATGTTGGCGAGGATGTGGAAAAAGAGGAACACTCCTCCATTGCTGGTTGGATTGCAAACTGGTGCAACCACTCTGGAAATCAATCTGGAGGTTTCTCATAAAATTGGAAATAGATCTACCTGAAGACCCAGCAATACCACTCTTGGGAATATATCCAAAAGATGCCCCACAAGGCCACAGGAGCACATGTTCCACTATGTTCATAGTGGCCTTATTTGTGACAGCCAGAAGCTGGAAACAACCCAGATGTCCCATGACAGAAGAATGGATCAGAAAATGTGGTTCACTTACATAATGGAATACTACTCAGCTATTAAAAATGAGGACACCATGAGTTTTGCAGGCAAATGGATGGAACTAGAAAATATCATCCTGAGTGAGGCAACTCAGACCCAAAAGGACATGCATGGTATGTACTCACTAATAAGTGGATATCAGCCACACACAAAAAAGTATGGAATACCCAAGATACAGTCTACAAAACTCAAAAAGGTCAACAAGCTGAAGGGCCCAAGTGAGGACACCTCAGTCCCACTTGGGAGGGAGAAGAAAGCAACCCCAAGGGGGGAGAGAGGGAGGTACCTGGAAGGGAAAGGGGATGAGGGGAGGGGAACATGATCTGGTCTTGAGTGGGGGAAACGGGACTGAAGCCTGAGGGCCAGCAGAAAGAATGGAAACAGGCAACTTCAGGAGGTAGGAGGTTGGGGGGCCCTCTGGAATTCACCATAGACCTGGGAGGTGAGAGATTCTCAGGACTCAAAGGGAGGGACCCTAGATGAAATGCCCTACAGTGGGGAGAGGGAACTTGTAGAGCCCACCTGCAGCAGAAAAACAGGGCATCGAATGAGGGATGGGGTTGCCATCCCATAGTCAAAACTCTGACCCATAATTGTTCCTGTCTGAAAGAACTGCAAGGATGGGAATGGAGAGGAGCCTGAGGAAAAAAGAAGGTCCAGTGACAGGTTCAAAGTGGGATCCAGCCTGACACTGAGGCTATGGAGTGCTCAGAAAAAGGGACCTAACAAGCAGCTGAAAGAGTCAGATGCAGATATTTACACCCAACCAATGGACAGAAGCTGCTGACCCCTGTGGTTGAATTAGGGACAAGCTGGAAGAAGCTGAGAAGGAGGGTGACCCTGTAGGAGAACCAGCAGTCTCAATTAACCTGGACCCTGGGATCCCTCAGACACTGGACCACCAACCAGGCAGCATACACCAGCAGAGGACTGCCAGGTCTGGCTGTAGTCAGAGAAAATACACCTAACCATCAAGAGAATGGAGGCCCCAGGAAGTGAAGAGGTCTAGTGGGGTGGGTGGTGTTATTGCTTGTCCTGAGTCTGTCTATTGATTTTTTCAAGTGTCTAGGCATTTTTTTAAGTGTTCCCCAAAGTTCCTCTAGATTTTGTTGGAATTTGTTGTAACTTTCCCCTTTTTAACTCCAATTTTATTAATTTGAGATTTCTTTTCCCTTTCATCTGTGGTCGGCTTGACTAGGAGGCTGTCAATCTTGTTTAGCTTTTAAAACAACCAACTTTTTCTTTAATAGATTCTATGCATCACTGCTTTGCTCTCCATTGTATTAAGTTCCATGCCAGTCTTTATTGTTTCCTGCGGCCTGGTGCTTTGGTACTTGGCTTGCCCTTTTTTTTCTAAAATGTGAGCTGCATCACTGTTACTTTATAGCTCTCTAATTTTTCAATGTAGGCACTCATGGCTACAATCTTCCTCTTACAAATGCCTTAGCTTAAAAGGGTGGGAGTGTGGGTGTCCCACAAGATGGCTCCACCGATAAAGCACTTGTCATGCAAGCCCAGTAAGCCAAGTTCAGTGCCTAGAATGTGAAGGTGAAAGGGCAATCCCACAGCGCTCTGACCTCCACATAAATGCTGTGCATGATATGTGTGCACCCTCCGCACATAATTGTACACACACATACATCATAATAATTAAAAAAAATAACGCTAGTTTTTTAGAAAGAACTGTTTTAAATGTATTTTAAAGAGGAATGCTATCAGGATGTAAAGTGCGTAAATAAATTAATGAAAAAATTATTAGAAAAATTATTAAATATATGGCAACTACTAACAACAATAAAATAATAAAAAACAAGAAAGTCAAATGAAATAAATGCAAAAATAAAAAAAAGAAAGAGAAAAGGTTCTGGTAAGATGTGTTTTGTTTTCTTTTGATTCTAAGAATTTTTTAATCTCCTCTCTGGTTTCAAGAGTATATTGTTCAGTCTCCAAGTATTTGTGTAATTTCTCTTGCTTTCAATTTCTAGTTTTATTGCACTGTGATCCAAAAAGATACAAGGAATTACTTTGATTCTGTGATATTTTTAAGGCTTGCTTTGAGGCCTATAATGTGATCAATTTTAGAGAGAAACCCCATGGGCTATTAAGAAAATGTGTACATTTCTTTTGGGTGGAATATTCTGTAGCTATTTGTTAGGTTCATTTTAATTCTGCTGTTTCTTTGTTGATTTGCAGTTTGGAATATTGAAGTCAACCATTATACATGTATTAGGAGCTCTTAGACTTTTTATGTGCATCAGTGTCTATTTATAAAACATGGAGGCACAACACCTAGTAGACAGATATTTGCAATTGTATATTCTCGGTGGAATGTTTATCTCATATATAGTGCCCTTCCTGATCTTCTGTCTAATGTCATGTAAAGGCTACTTTCTCAGATATCATAAATAGCTACTGCAGCTCTGGCTCACTTGATAGACTGACTTTAGCTATCAATCTGTGTTTCTTGGAGACAACAGATAGCTGGATTTGATTTTTTAGTCCAATAAACTAGTCAACACCTCTTTGTTGGTGACTTGAGCCTACTCATATTCAATGTTATTGTTCATAGCTGTTTATCAATTCTTGTGATTTTATTGTTAGTTGGATTACTCTTTACAAGGTTACTGTGTCTCCCATCACTATTAGGGGTTTGCTACTTTACTGTTTTGGACATGATGAATTCTTTCCTATTGCTCTGTTTGTTTATCTGTTCCTCTCATTAAATATATTCCTTCTTGTGCTCTCATGACTGAGATTACCTTCCTTCCTCCTCCATACATAGTGTTCCTTTAAGTATCTTTTGCAGTACTAGCTTGGCAGTCATGAACTGCCATGGTTTGTGTTTGTCTTGATGCCCATATTTCACCATCAATTTTTTAAAAGAGCTTTTCTGGATAGAGCAATCTTGGTTAGAAGTCATTGACTTTCAAGACTTAAAATACACCATTCCATACTCTCCTGCTTGTGTCTAATAGGAGATTCAAATGTCTCTTACATCTGGATATCCATTTCTTTCTCTAGATTTGAGAACTTTCAGGCTATAATTTCATTGAGTAGATTTGTCATTCCCTTAGCTTTTAACTTAGCTCCTTCTTTTATCCTGTGAACTCTTTGGTTTGGTATCACAGATGGTTTACTCATAATCAGTATTTTGTTTGTATGTTTTTGTTTTTCTATTTCCCTTATTGATGTTTGAGTGTAGTATTTTCTTGATAGTCTTTGTTCTGCTTGGTCAAGTCTATTAGTAATGCTTTTTACCATTTTTTTTAATTTAGTTCATTGAGGTTTTTTAATTATTATTTCAAACATTTCTAGGGTTTTTTCCAAAATCTCCATTTCCTAGTTACTGTTTTCATTTTTATTATAGAAATTTTTCTTCCAGGTTTGATGATATTTTCATCCCTACTGTTGATATTTGCATCTATTTTCTTACTTTTTTATTTTCTATGTTGCTGACTTTCCTTGCTGGGTCCTGGATTGAATTAATGTGTTTGTTTGTATCCACCTTAAGGCCATTGATGATTTTTACTAGTAAACTTCTGAAATCTTCATCTAGCATTTTACCCATTTCAATATCATTGAGCACCAGTTGAAGTGGATGCATGCTAACTTACTTTTTCATGTGATGTAGTTTGATAATCTGCTGATTTTGATATCTCTTCCAGTTTGATTTAGAGATCTTATTGAGCAGTGTACTCTGGAGTGTTCCATTTTAGTTAATAAAGAGAAATCTGCTGTAGCAGCAACAACATCAACCTTTACAATAGAGGGAAATGTACTAATCACCAATGCCAACTCTCCAGCAAGTGAAGACACTACTGTAGAATGTCATGTGAAGAAATCATTTAGGGTAAAAGTGGACATAGGAAATGAGCAAGCTAGATGATGAATGAAGAAGTGGAAACACTTTCAGAAGGTAGAAACAGAGGAGAAACAAAGTTAAAGCAGTTAAGAGACAAAGAAGATCAGCTGGGAAAGGGGTGAATATGGTCAAAATACATTGTTTGGAATTCTCAAGTAATTAATGAAATACTGTTTTAAAAAACAAAGAAAAAGTAAAGGAGTGAAAAATGTTAGGGAGTGAAGAAAAAAATCAAGAAATTAGGAAAGATAAAGGAAAAATAATGGGGCTGCAGAGGTAACTCCCAGAGTTCTGTCTTCAGCACCCACATGGTGGTTTACAACTCTGTAACTCTAGATCCAGGGCATGTAATGCCCTCTTCTGGCCTCTGCAGGCACTAGGTACACATCATGTGAACACACATACAGGCAGGCAAAACACTCATCCATATAAAACAAAAAGGGTTTTGGGGGTTTTTTTGGGTTTTGTTGTTGTTTATTTGTTTGTTTTTTTACTTTTTTGAGATGAGACTTCTCTGTGTAGCCCTGGCTGTCCTGAAACTCACTCTGTAGACCAGGCTAGCCTCAAACTCAGAGATCCTCCTGCCTCTGCCTCCTGAGTGCTGGGATTGAAGGCCTGTGCCACTACTGCCCGGCAATAAATCTTTAAAAATAAAAAAGAAAGAAAGAAATGTTCAAAAAGAAAAGATTTCTCAATAAGGAGAAAGTTTGAAAACAAAATTAGGTAAATGTAAAAGGGAGAATAAGGAAACAAAATCTACTGAGTGCAGGGACCCCAATGGAGGAGTCAGGGGAAGGACTGAAGGAGCTGAAGGGGTTTGCAACCCCATAGGAAGACCAACAATATCAACCATCCAGACCCCCCAGAGCTCCCAGGGACTAAACAACCAACCAAGGAGTACTCATGGAGGGACTCATGGCTCCAGCTACATATGTAGCAAAGGATGGCCTTGTCAGACATCAATGGGAGGGGAGGCCCTTGGTCCTGTGAAGACTCCATGCCCCAATGTAGGGGAATGCCAGGGCAGGGAGGCAGGAGTGGGTAGGTGGGTGGGGGAGCACCTTTATAGAGGCAGGGGATGAGGGTGGGAATGGGGGTTTGTGGAGGGGAAACCGGGAAAGGGGATAACATTTGAAATGTAAATACATAAAATAACCAACAAAAATAAATAAATAAAATTTAAACAAAGAAAACAAAATCTGAGATGGCATACTCATGTGATGACAACGCTTGGGGTGGTGAGGCAAGAAGATCAACAGGTCAAGACTAGATTCAGCTACATAGCAATTTAAGGCTAGTCTGGGCTACATGATGAGACTGTTGGGTTTTTTTAAGGTATTTTAAGCAAACAAAAACCAAAAGCCCAATAAGATAAAGTCACACTACAACTAAAAGAATAAGAAAACATAGGGAACAAAAAAAGTGTAACAGGACCCCCAGACCTAACTCCATGACTATGAAAGAGCCATTCAGGCTGTAAACTCAGCACAGACAGCACCACCTGCCAAAACGAAAACAAAGGCCTAATCCATCAAAGTCCATAGTTCTGGGAAAGTCTCTAAATGTACTAACCTTGCTTTTTGGCTTCTGGCTAACTGTTCTTGTTAACTGAAGTATGTCAACCCAGGGCATTGAGTTTTGTGCTTAAAAGCTAACCCTGAGAAAGGTTTGGGGATGCACTGGGATACTGAATACCCAGTGTAGTTGCTGGCCTGCTAATGAAGACTTTCTATTGGCTGAAACTCAGGACTGAGTAGCCTTCTCTGGTAAATACTCCACAAGAAAAAAAAATAAAGATTAACCAGTAGTGAGGAAATGCATAAATAAATTCAGATGAATGTGTGAAAAAGACTAAAACCTAAAAACCTATTTTTAAGATTTTTTTAATGTATACAGATGTTTTGCCTCCATATATGTGTGTACAGAACAAGCATGCCTAGTGCATACAGAGGCCAGAGTGGGGCATTGGATCCTCTAGAAGTGGAGTTACATGACCTACTCTGTGAGTGCTAGGAACTGAACCTGGGTCCTCTGCAAGAGCAGCAAGTGCTCTTTAACTGCTAAGCCAATCTCTCTAGCCCCTAAAAACATAGTTTTAATCCAATAACACAGAAGTAGCATTGACAGTGTAATAAAAAGAAAAGCAGGACAAAGGACAGAGAAAAGATGATGAAATGCTGAAGCTGGCAATTACATGTACAGGGCAGGCTGAGGGGCCATGGGCTCTTTCTTGTTTCTCCTATGGCACACACAGGTTTTGAACCTGTACTGGATTGTCCAATGTTCCCAAGCGTTGTGTTCACTTTCTTTTCATACCAAGGGCCTCTGCCATGCACACATAGCTTTACAGTATGTGGGTTAGGCAGTTTCTCTTGCCTTCCTGAAACTCCTTGGGTTGGCTAATGGTCTATCTGCAAGTGTCTCCCAAAGGAGAACCAATCATAGCACTAAACTTGATATGAACAGAAGACCTGTCTTCATATTTTCAAGACCTTGAAAATATTAATCACCCTGTTGAAAGGATGCAGCTATGAGTGTCAAGTAGGCCTCTGGAGCTACAGAAATTTGGGGCTCTCTATCCATGGATGACAGATAGGTGGTCCAAGCTGACCTCAGGCTCCAACTGTCAAACTCCAGGATTATTCTCAATTGGTGAAAACTACTCCCAGCAGCCAGGCAGGGTTACTTCTCCTTAAACATTTCACTGCTTGGGCTGAGCCACTAGTTGCCTTCACCTTTGAGCTTGGCCATGTCTTTCATTCCCACTCATATATATCACATGCATGTATGAAATCATAATAAGCCTATTATTAACTATAAATATATGCTAATAAATCATTTAAATTGTTTAAATATCAATATTTTAAAAAAATCTCCACATACCAGGATGATAATATCTTATCATCTTCATTCTTCAAGCACACACCCTGAAAGCAATCACAGATGTTTACATCATTCAGGACACAATAGAGGCAAACCTGCATAGACTACTCAAGAGCTAGTAGTTGAGCAATGAACACATCTCCTACTTCCTCTACCAGATCCTTCAGGGTGTCTAGTACACATTTACCTGAAGTGTGCCACAGGAACCTGAAGCCCTCCAATCTGATTATCAACATCATCTGCAACCCTAAAATCTATAATTTTAGCCTGGCCTAAATTGCTGACCCTGAGTATAATCTCATTAGCTTCTGATGGTGTGTGGCCACATGTTAGTACCCAGACCCAGAAATCTTACTTAACTCCAAGAACTCTACCAAGTCCATCAGCATCTGGTCTGAGGGCAGCATTCTGGCTGAGATGCTCTCTGACTGGCCCATCTTCCTGCCAAGTCCTACCCGGACTAGTTTAACCACATTCTATGTATCCTGGGTTCCCTATTCCAGGATGGCATAAATTGTATTATCAACATGGAGACTCCAAACCATCTACAGTCTGTGCCCTCTAACACCAAGGTATCCTAGGCCAAAATTTTCCCTCAATATGACTCCAAAGCTCTTAACTTACTGGACAAAATGTTAATCTTCAAACCCAGCAAGTGGATCCCAGTGGAGGAAGCACTGGCTCAGCCCTGCCTGGATTAGTACTGTGAGCTGACATATGAGCCAATATCCACTAAGCCCTTCACTCTTCTTGTTTTCTATTTTTGGTTTAGTTAGGCTTATCTTTTGGGGACAGGTTCTCACTATGCAACAGTGGATAGCCTGGAGCTTCACTATGTTGACCAGGCTGGTCTTGAACTCAGAGATATACCTACCTCAGCCTCACAAGTGCTAGGATTAAAAGCATACACTACCATGTCCTGCTAGCAGTTCACTTTTAAAATGGACTTTGATAATCTCTCAAGATGAAGCTGAAGGAGCTGATAGTTCAAGAGACAGCCTATTTCTAGCCAGTGGCACCAAAGCCCCCCCCCCAAGGAGAAGACTGCTTCTTGGGACCTGGCCCTGCTCCTATCTGCTCCTTCTCTGCAGATTGTTAGAAAATGAATGCTACTTGACCCAGACCCTGGCAGCCCAGGCTGGATATAGGGTGGACCTGGCCATCTTCTCTTTTCACCTTACCTTATTATTCAAGGTAAAGTGAGCACATACTGTACAAAGTGCAGTGAGGAGTGGGTCAATCCTCAGATGGACACATTAGATTGAAATGGAATCTTCCTCTCACTCATGTGTAATGTACTTGATATCACTGCACTAGCCATTAAATGAGGAATAACCAATCCAAGCTTCCAAACTAAAAAGAATCTCAGGTTTCTATTTAGCAGAGAAGGCAGAATACAAAAAGGGGACAGTGTGAGATGCAGATTTCTTAGATAATGTCTAGGACCTCAAGAACAATGGGCATACAGTGAGACTTCAAGGGACTTAGCCACTGCCAACATTTACGTTTGAAAATGGCTCTGATTCAGGGTGAGGTGGGACTCCTCACCTGAAAACCATGGCTATTTTCACCCAGTGGTGCAAGCAAGGGCCTGCTAGCTGATCTGGCAGCCTGCCACATATCCTAAACCATAGGTAAATAGCACAGTCAACTCCTTTTTTGCAATGCTGGTGATCAAACCTGAGCAACCAAGAGGTTGGGCAACCTCTTGTATACTGGCAAGCACTCTACCACTGAGCTTTAATTCCAGCCTGGAAAGCCAACCTCTGCCTCGGTAAACCTTACTCATTACCTATGTCCTTCTCAAAAAAAAAAAAAAAAAAAAAACAGCCTCTGGTGGGTAAATGTGAATGTCTACAGTGTGTATGTGCACAGGATCTGCTGGATCTCCCAATTGACTGACACTTTACATAATTCTTTTTCCTTCAGACTGTGATACTCTTAAAGCCAAGGAGCTATTCTATATAGCCATACTAGCTGAATGCTGAACTTGCCCCTTCCCACCACCATTTTGCCTCACAGCAGTCTCCCTACAGCCATGTTCTAAGATGATACCAGGGGCTGCTCTGAGCAGTTTGCTGAAAGCTATACTTTATAGGCATTGCCTTTGTGTACCACAAAAGGAATATCAAAAACAAAGGCCAGTCATCCCTGAGAAGAGTTACTCACTTTCTGCCACTCAGCAGCCTAGAAGGTCGAAGACAGTAGTTCTCAACCTGGAGGTTGAACGACCCTTTCACAGGGGTCGCATAGCAGATATCCTGAATATCAGATGTTTATATTATGACTCATAACTAGCAAATTTACAGTTATGAAGTACTAAGAAAATAATTTTATGATTGGGAGTCACCACAATGTGAAGAAGTGTTTTTAAAGGCCCCCAAATTAGGAAGGTTGAGAACCACTGATCTAAGAGAAGCCTTCAAAAGGAGACATGGGGGGGAAGCAAGAGTGGGAACCTGACAAAGTCACATTTGGCTGCAGATCTGCTCATGCCACTGTGTGCTATTCTCAGACCTAGTGGCTGAGCATGTCGGGACCTCCGCCAGAACAGGGAATACAGCTGGCTGTCATCTGGGTTCAGATGCTTCCAGTGTATGGAAGAGTGCATGGAGGTGTGTAGATGATGTGTACCGGAGACAGGCTTTCCCTGCCAAGACAAAAGTCACGCCAAAACAGACCGAAGAGCAAAGACCAAGGCTGTCTTCTCCATCCCTGACACTGCCCAGCCCAGCCCTGCAGACCTAGCTGTCTTAGGAAACAACTCCTCATCGTCTACAATGGTGCCACAGGGAACTGAAAAAAATTTTTCCAGGAAATCCCTGGAAGTTTATTCCAGGAAGATCTGCCAAAGATGGCACTATCCCTCAGAAAAAGAATAATTTCACAATTCTGATAACTTACCTTACAGCCAAGTCTACAGATACATCTTTGTTGGCTGTGTTCTACAAATTGAAACATTGCTACAGTCAAAACAGAGAGAGCTGAGAGTTTTTTCTGTCCTCACTTGTGGCCCAAACTATAAATAAACTTATTTCCTTCTACCAATTCTGGTTTCATAGTTTGGGTTTTGGTTTTGGTCTTTGATTTTTTTTGCTTTGTTTTTGGTTTTGGTAAAACAAACAGGGATATTCTGCTAACACCCCTGTGCGATGATATAGAGGTGGTAGGCAAAGCCAGACTGAAGGGGATTTATAACTGGCTTAAGAGAGCATCTGTCTAATTGGGTCTCGTGACCTTTTCCCCTGGAAATGCACTAAATGATTCGATTACTGTGTGACTTTCAGTAAAGCTGGTCACCTGGCAGCAGCAGGGGAAAGGATGAACTTGTGGATTTGGTTCTGAAATGTTATTCATGGAGCAAGTGTAAATGCAGAATTCTAAAACTCGCTTGTCTCTTTTTAGTGGGCGTGGCTTTTGTTGTTGTGGGTTTTTTTCCTTGTTATTTTCCATTTGGGGGTTTATTTGGTTGGTTGAGTTGTTTTGTCTTTTGAGACAGGGTCTTACTTTGCAGCCCAGGCTGACTTCAAACTCACTTTGAGAGTTATCTGAGAGTCTCCACTGGTCATATTGTCATGTTTGTGATCTATTTTCCTAATTGCTAATTGATTTAGGAGGGCCCTGCCCACTGAAGGCAGTGCCAGCCCTAGGCAGGTTGGCTCTGGCTATATATAAAAAGTTAGTTAAGCAAGCAAGCCAGGGAGAACAGGCCAATAAGCAATGTTCCTCCATGGTTTCTGCTCCAGTTTCTGCTTGAACTCCTGTCTCGACTTCCCCTGATGATGGACTGTGTGACCTGGAAGTGTATCACATAAACCAATTCCTCCCCAAGTTGCTTTTGGTCATTGAGTTTATCATAGCCACAGATATCGAAGTAAAGCACGCAACATCCTATCCTTCTGCCTCATCCTTGCAGGTACTGAGATTGCGGGTGTGTGGGCCATCAAACGTAGTGCTTTGGAAAGGGCTCTTGCCTTCAGTTATAAACACAGGGCAGTTCTTTGCAGTTGGGTCGGGAGCTTCTTGATTATTATTGCTTTTTCGAGTGCACATGGCTCAAGATAAAGTTTAGCCTTGTCAGGGCAAACTAGGCCAGCACCTTGCTGACCACCATAAGGCTCTTTGTTCATTTTCATTAAAAAACAATAGAAAGGTACCGATACTTTGAGACTGATTTTGGCATGGTCACTTAACCTTCACAGTCTGCCGTATCCTTCCACTTTATCTAATTCCATGCTCACCAAGATCCCTCCCTGGGTCTTCACTGAGCACTGAAATCCAGGTTCACTATTGCTACGATGCCTAAGCCAGACAGGATCACCACTGAGGACCTTGGACTGCCTCTCTAGGGCTTCTTGCCTATTTTTAGACCCTACTAATCAGCTGGTCTCCCGTCCTCTGCAACAGAACCTTTGCCTAGGGCCTACCCCACCCAGATAAATGTTGAAAGCCCAGGGATACAACCTGGCCCAAAGGAGTCAGATAGTCAACCCAAAGGAGATATGCAGGGTATAAAATACCAAGGATGTGGGGTCTGTGGCATATGTGAGTGCATCTCCTACCTCAGTGTGGCAGTCGCTATTCAGTAGACCTGATCCTCATCATTGCCAAGCAGGCAACTTTCCCAGTGTTATTTGATTCTACTATTTTCAGTGTTCTGAGTTTTTAACATGTGGGCAACCAATGCAAAATGTTTCAAAACACTGTAGGTCACTCAGGGTGTGAATGCTGGACTGAGCCTTCTGGGCCCCACTTGGCAGCTTCTACTCCCATCCCCAAGGAGACCTGCTTCTCTCTGCTTGCCCTCCACCCCACTTGCCAAAGGTGCTCAATATAGCTGTTTTGATGCCTAGGCCCAATAAGGAATAAGTTTGCAGTTCTACTGTATTAAAAACCAAGCTGACACTGCTCAGCTTTAGTAGCTGCACTTATCTGTGAAACCAGCCTCATTCAGAGACCAGATCCATCCAGGTCTCTCATAAAGCGGACATTCTCAAGTACTTATGAGCAGGGGCTTCATTTGAACCCTTGGCATTGACTTTACCTACAAAAGCTGAGAAATATATCATTTTTAAATTGAAGGAGCATAAGGTTCGTCCTTTTCACATTTCTTCGGGAGCAGTGAGCAAGAGTCACGGGGATATAAATGGGAAGTAAGTCTCACAATGTATTCAAGAACATCATCTTCTCAATGAAGAACAGTAAAACCCAGAGTGGCTGTAGCATGCTCTGGGTTGTTCAAGCCTCCACAGAATCAGGAACAAGGTTTGGAGGAGCCTAGGCAGTAGCAAACAAAAGCAATTTTCACAACTAGAGCTAGGAAGGAGCCCAGTGACAGAGTGCTTGCTTAGTATGTATGAGGAACTAGATTCCAACCTGAACACCAAGGGGAGAAAACAGGATGCTTCCACAACCAACTCCAGGAAAGAACCAAAAGACAAATTCCAGAGCATACACACGGAGCACACACATTCAAAATCTTACTCATCCCCACAGACCATGCAGTGCTCACATGTACATGTTCGCATGTGCCTCTGCCCACAACTGTACACTCCAGCTAGCTTTAGCCGCCGGGAAACCCATCCCTTCCCCTCCCCCATTTTCAACATACGCATTGATATTTAAGGCACAGAACTTATTCCTGTTCAACATTAATAGCACCAGAGGAACTTTTAACCTAGAATTACACCTCTTTCCAAAGTCATTTAACACTGGACCCCAGCAAAGGCCCCAGGCTCTGTGAGCATGGGAAAAACCTCAGAGCCTGCCTAGGGGGATTAGCAGAAATAATCTTTCCAGGATAGTGGCTTTTGTGGGCCCCAGGACTGGTCTCCAAGCTTGGAACAAGCTCCTCGGGCCTGTTGAGTCCATGTGACTCAGAGCTCAGGGAGGAAGCAGGTAAATTCTTAGCCTACCTTCCTTTTGCTCTTGGAGGCCAAGCAGGCTGAAGCCTTCAGTGCGGCTCCCAAAGCCTCAGGCAATTCCTGAATGTAAATTCAGTGTGCTTGCTGCCTGGATTAAAGAGCACCGGGCCCCCCTATAAGAGCAATTTGAGAATAGCTTCAGAAGCCCCCACCCTCCTCAACAACAAATCCTGCTTCCCCCACTCCCCGCCCAAGCACCTGGCCTCCACCATGACTCATTCCTGCCCACCCTGGGAAAGCTCCCTGTTGAAATGTAAATACATCGTCCAATTAACACCTATTAACACATCTGCACGGATTCCTTTTTCCAGCTTTGGTGACAAAATAGCCTAGAGAACAGAAAGCCCAGTACTGAAAGAGATGGTAAATAGGTTTAGGAAAAGGAGGAAACCTGAAAGCCACAGCAGTGGTTCTCTTACAGATAACAGAGGGCTTGATCCTCACAGTAACCCGGGTGAGTCCTCGGAACCGGCACCTGGGCTTGCAGAGGTTAATTGACTTTCCCAAAGCTAATCAGTGCATTACTTTGCTTTACAAACACTTCTAGGACCTCTGCTCCTCTCAGGCAGTAAACTCTTTGTCCAGGATACAGAGGTGGTTAACAGCATCACTTTCAAGGCACCGAATGTGCTGCAGGTGACCCTCAGCCAGCAGTAGCCATGGGAGGCAAAGACCTCCACGTGAGGACGTGGAAGTGGGGAAGTCTTGCTGCAGCAGCTGAGGCTTGAAGAGACATTCTCCAGATGGTCGCCTCACCCCTGCTGATAAGCTTCACCGGCTTCCACACTGGCTTTCCCTGACAGTGGTTACAAAGAGAATGCGCTCTAAGACACCAGCGCTCTGCTCCCAAGCCCTAAGGCAGGTCAGCCAGGCTTCCAAGCACTCATGATTGAAGTTCAGATTCTGTGGTATTGAAAACGAACCGTTTGTTCCTTATTGGCATGACCTAATTAAAAAGAAAGGTGAGGGAAAATTGTGTGCCAGACTTTTTTGTAGACATTATCTCATTTTGTCCTCCAGCAGCCCAAAGAAGTAAGTACCAGTAACGCTGCAGGTTGACAGATTGAGGAAACAAAGCTTTGAAGAGCTCCAACTTGGCAGAGACTGGGATTCTAACCCAGGCCTGTGCAGTGTGGCTGACCACTCTCTATTGTCTCTGGCTTGTTGTAAGCTGGCCTTCTGTAGCCTTTGCCCTTTTGACTACTCATTCCATCCACTCAGTCACCCATTAAGCACCAGTACATTAAAGACTCTATTCTAGAATAGGCTGCAGTAGAGATTCTAAGTTAGACAAGCCAAAGACATTATCTTCCAGGACTTTCCAGAACATAAACTTGCCAAGGTTGAAAGCTAAGAGGTCACATTGCCCAACCTCTTCATCTTACCTATAAGGAAGCAGAATTCTGGCAAGGACAAGGACGAGGATGAGGGACTGGTGAGGGGCTGAGCCAGGCTCTCAAGCTTTGTTGGCTCAGAAGCATCTAATTTTAAGTGCATATGTCATCTCCTGACTCAATGGCTCTCAGAACTCTGGTACTCAGGCAGGATGGTTGCCACAAGTCCAGGACAGCATGAGCCTACATAGTGAGTGAGTTCCAGGCCAGCTTGGAATATATAGTGAAACCCTGTCTCAGGGGCAGTAGAGAAAAAGAAAGGAAGGAAGGAAAGGGTCAGAAGATGGAAGAGAAAAGAGAAGAGAAACAAAATGAAGTAGAAAAGAAGGAAGGGAGAGAGGAGGCAGGGAGTGAGGGCAAACTCCAAAGCATAGACAAAGGAGCTGTAGTTAAAGAAGATAATTCTGGGCTGATATCATCCAGGAGACCTTCCTCAGGGTAGCAACACTGACTCCAGCATTGCAGGACAAGGAGTAGAAGATGGACAGAGCAGCAGACAGCACTGGGTGGGGGAATACTCTGAACAAAGATACAAAGCCAAGGCAGAGGAAGGGCTTGCCCAATGCTGCCACATTCAGGCCAGAGAGTTAAAGTGAGATTTTCTCATGGAGCTCACAAAGGACAGGGGCATGGGAAAATAATAACCAGGAAATCCAAACTGAGGCAGTGACAGGTTTCGTGATGACAACAAACAGTGAAATGGCTGTGGTCGGAGATGTTAGACATCTCAAGGGAGGGAGGACAGACACCCTCTGAGGTGTCATTTTAGCCATAACTCAAATGGTGATAGATGTGGAGATCATAACAGGGACTTTTCTGCTGTTTTAGCTGTGTTCCTCTAAGCCCAGGTAAAGGACAAGTTGAGCAACATTTTGCCCTATTTTCTGCTTTGGTCAAGATATAGTGGGGTCCAGAAAAGAGGAAAATGATTTCTGGATCATTGGATAAGATTACTTGGGGTGGGTCCTTGCCTGGCAGAGTAGGTACTATCTAAGGGCACACTTGGTCCTAGAAACCTAAATTCACAAAGAGTAACCTACAACCCCAGTTTCCTGGCCCTGTAGGGCCCAAAGACCTTGCAGCCAAGGCTAGTCCCTGTGGCTCTACCTGAAGTGATCTGACAGCCCTCTCTTCTATCTATCTATCTATCTATCTATCTCAAAATGCTTTATTTGTTTTTATTTTATGTGCATTGGTGTTTTGCATGTTTTATTTCTGTGGGAGGGAATCATATCCCCTAGAACTGTTGTTATAAACAGTTTTGAGCTGCCATGTGGATGCTGGGAATTGAACTGGGGTCTTCTAGAAGAGCACCCAGCAGTCTTAACAATCGAGCCATCTCTCCAGCTCCCATCTTTCTCTTTTTTAAAATCAGACTTCTGCTCTACAGCCAGGACTTGAGCCTCATGCTAGAACATGGTTCATTAAATTTCAGTAACTTGCCTTGTATGACTCTCACCTGTTATCCAGCACATAGGAGACTCTGAATCAGAAGGCTCTCAAGTTCAAGGCCAGCCTGGACTGCAGAAAGACTGTTTTCAAACGTTTCTCCAGTGACTCTTCATTTTACTACTCCATTTATTACCCAACCCCTAATCCTACAATAACCATACCTGTGACTGTAATGTAATTTTCCAAAGTTGCTTTATGGCCAAACCATCAGGTCATCTTCTGTCCTGGCAGTCCCTCTCTGTGGCCTTCTCTTCCTTGAGGATGCTATTTCCCTATGGTTATGTGTGCTACACTCTTGTCTCTATGCTCACCCTGTCTCCTTCTCTGGAAGAAATAATCATAACAGCTCATTAATATGAAGATGGAAGTAGCTAATCAGGAATGAGAATGTGTGCTTATAATCCTAGCAGTAAGAGGTTGAGACAAAAAGATGGAGAACTCAAGGCCAGTCTGAACTACATGTCAAGACCTTGTCCCAAAAGAAGCAAACAAAAAGTCCAAGTGTAAGAGGTTTGCAGAGCATTTGTGTATCGACTGGGTGGAACGTTAGGTCTTAGTGAGCAGATATGGAAGGTCTTTTTGGTTTATTGGTTTAAAGGGAAGGTGAGAGGAGAAGGCTGAGACAAGGTGTTGCTGCTGTGTTGCTGAAGCTGGCCTTGAACTCTCTGCCCCCTAGAACTAGTATTGTAGGTGTGTATCACTATGTCTGGTTGGGTCTACTTGGTTTGGTTTGTGTTAGGTTTGAGACATCTTGCTATGTATCTGACAATGGCCTCAAATTCATCATCCTCTTTCCTCACTGTCCTGAGTACTGGGATGACAAGCATCACCATGCCCTGCTGACTAGTTCTCACTCTCACCCTCCACTTTCTTTAAATAGGTACTCCCCAGCAAAATGTCGAAATGGTTAAGAGTACTGACAGCTTTCCAGAGGACCCAGGTTTTATTCTGAGTACCCACATGGTGGGTACGCCAGTTCTAGAGGATACAACAACTTTACTGGCCTCCACAGGTACCAGGCACACACACAGTGGCTAAAAAACATCTGTAACTCCAATTCCAGAGGATCTGGTCCCCTTTTTTGGTATACACGTAGTTTACAGACATGCATGCAGGCAAAACACCTATACACAGAAAAACAAATAATAATAATTTAAGAAATAAATTAGGTACTTTGGAATGGAGATACATCTCATGGCCAAATACTTACCTAGTGTAAGTGAAGCATGACAGAAATAGAATAAAAACAAACAAATTAAAATTGGGTACTTTGCCTGCATCCCTAAAATGATATTAGACAGTTAGCTACGGGGTATGATGGTACACCTGTGTCCCAGCCACTTGGGAAGATAAGGCAAAAGGATTAGGAGACTCAGGCCAGCCTGAGTCATATAGTAAGATGTTGTTGAAATTTTTTTAATTTTACTAAAAGAAAGAAGACTGCCTATTCTGACAATATGGAGTTAAACTGTGGTTCCCAAAGGCAGAAGCTAAGAGAAGGACGATGTAGGAACAAGAAAGAGCCAAGACCCAGATTTGTCATAACTGCGGGGTGAGTTTATTTGTTTTTGACCATAATAATGATTAATATTATGGCAACACCCTACATTGCGGGTATAAAAACACAATTCTCTCCCAAACTATGACTCAGCCTCCATGTTCCCAGATATCCCCGGCATTCCTTGGAAGGCAGCTGGGGCCTCCACATAGCTCCTCGCACCCTTGTGCCTTTCACAGTTGGACAAGACAAAGCAGGCTGGACTGCTACTGCTAGGTGCTCAACCTTAAGGGAAGAGTAATAAAATGGAGGCTACCCTGCCTACCACCTGCTGCCATGCAGGCTGCTTCTTGGCCAAGCCACACATTTAATGGCATTCCAAGCACCATCTATATTTCAGTGGAAGGACTTGTGAAAGCTGAGGGGCAGGGTATTTACCTTTGTCCACAACATTCTATACCTCCACAACTATACTCCCTGATACACACACATCTTCTTCTTTCTTGGGGACTCTGTGATTGTATCTTTCATTTTAAGAAATGAAACAATAACTTAGATCCTCTGCTAAGACTATAGCCTTGGTGTAGCTTTTCAGTTAACGGATGCCAGAGGAGCAGAGGTGGAAAAGGATGGGGGATGTGAGAGGCAAAATCTTAGAAGCCCAAGTATTCTAATTAGCATTACTTTTGAGCGCATGATCCAGGCCTTCTGACTGCAGCCAAGAGTTCCATCCAAAAAGATGTGTGATTCTCCCCAGTGAGTCAGCGAAAGCACAGAGAAACAAGGTTATCAGAGGAGAGGGCTGCGGTTTGTGAGCTTTCATTCAGTCTCCCAAAAAGAACAGGATAGAGAGAGACAAACAGGGCCTCAATGCATCAGCCAGGAAGGCTCTGCAAGCCGAGCTGGAGAGGCAGTGACAGGACCTGCTTTCAAAGAAACTGCTCCAGTACTGAGCCACCCTATCTACCCAAATGTCTCTCAATATGTTGACAGAGAGGTGGGAAAAGAGTGTGACATGAGAATGAGGAAGAAAAGAAGCAGGGACAAAGATTTGGATGGGGGAAAGATGTTTGAATATGAGTAAAATGCCATCACAGGATGAGTTGGTGCCCTAAACGAAGATAGGCTTCTTTCTTTGTCCCTCCTTGGGGTCACCCTCTTCTCTTCCCAGGTGTCTGGCTTGGGTTCCAAAGTCTCTGGACTTCAACTGTTTTGAAGGAATTTCTGGGCCAGTTCAACCTATATACTTTTTGACCTATATATTTAACAGATGTTAGTTCCTTCTGCCATTCCTTAGAAAACTTAAGCAAAAATAGGAGGAAAATATCTATTCCAAGTGGTCTCCTTATATTCAGTGAGGAAAATGGCATATTTCCTGACTTTCATTTCCACCACCACAACAAAACGATGCCTCTTCTTAGATGCCATCTGTTCCTAAGAGAACAGAATTACTAAACCAGTCTGGCTATAACTAGGCCTAAAACTCTACAATCTGACCACAACACCGCACACACACACACACACACACACACACACACACACACACACACCTCTGACCGTAGCAGTGAGCTTCACTGGTCCCAGAAGCCAAAAAATCAATTGAAAAACATTTCACTCATCTGAAATAAATTTCTCTAGAAAACTCAGATCTGGAACAAACCTGAAAACAAAGAAGAAAGCCAGGTGTGGTGGCTCCCACTGTAATCCCAGTTACTCAGGAAGCAGAAACTAGAGGATTTCCACAAACTTGAGGGCAGCCTGGACTACGAAAGTAGCCAGCTAAGATTATGTGCATAGCTCAGTGGTAAAATGCTTGACTAGTATGTTTGAGACCTAGGTTTAACCCAAAGCACCACAAAGCAGAAGAAGGGGAAGGCCTCTAGGATGTCTCAGTAGTTGTTAGCATTCACACACTGAGCACTGCAGCCTTTATTCATAGAGGACTTTTCACAGATCTATTTTTTTACTTGAGACTAAATCCTTACAAATGGGTTTGTTGTTTCTATAATCATAAAGGATTGGCAAATTATGAGTAAAAAATTATGAGTAAAAACATGGCTGATGGCCATGTTATAGATGTAGACAGTAAATCAAAGATAAAAAATCAAAGAGCTCTATCAATCAACGGCCTCTTCATACTGTGAAAGCTTGATTCCTATAGTCAAGTAGGGAGCAGTTTGCTTAGCAATGAGAAAGTGGCAAATCTTGCAGGCCCAGCAATCCCAGTGGTCTGCTCCAGGGCATGGTCAATTCCTCTCAATTATTCTTCTAGCCTGACTATTTATTTCAGGATAGTGAGTTCTGGTGATGTGACCATTTAATTGATTAAATCAAATTAAGGGGCATTTTCCCTTCTACTAAGGTAAACTCAGCTCTTGTAAATTCATCAGAAATGACAGGGCAGCCTATAGTGGATTCTAGTGCATCCTGAGTAGCCCACAGATAGGACTGCAGCAGCAGTGTGTGAGGCAGGATTTAGAGCACCAGGCTTGTCTCTATAGAAGAGACTACCACAGACAAGAAATTCTTCCAGGATGGGTTGCCTAGTCACTGGAGATTTTTCTGTCTTTTTTAGGTGATGGGGAGAGATTATCCTGGACCCAAGTGTCTCCCCCTGCATGGTAGACAAGTGCTGCATCTACTATTGAGACACAGCTTCAACTCCTTTTGTGAATTTTTGTTGTTGTTGTTGTTGTTGTTGTTGTTGTTGTTTGTTTTTCGAGACAGGGTTTCTCTGTGTAGCTCTGGCTGTCCTGGAACTCACTCTGTAGACCAGGCTGGCCTCGAACTCAGAAATCCACCTGCCTCTGCCTCCCGGTGTGCGCCGCCACTATCTGGCTCCTTTTGTGAATTTTTAACCAAAGCCTCTCAGACACTTCCCTGGGAAGATAGGTAACTTAGGAAGGCTGGCCACAAACACTATTCCACACTCCACCATCCACATTGCTTTCTTATCAAAAATCCATCCAGTCTCACCAGGCTCAGTGTGGCTACAGTTCCTAGATGAGGTCCCTACAGTGAAGACAAGCTGATAGGGTTGCCACTTTCACTTTCACTTCAGTGTGTCTGGGGTGAACCAAACCACACCAATGAGTATGGAGGAAAGTGATGTTAAGTGCTAGGAGACATGGGGTTGATCACTATCATGATCACTTTGACTGGGCCCTGAAGGAAGAAGTGCAGTCATAGAAAAAAATGCACCTTGACTAGCAGAAATATGGAGCTCAGGAATCAGGAATAGGCTCCCAAGCTCCCAGACGGCAGGCAGGCACAGTGGCTGCCACCTACCATCACAGCCAGAGAATTTAGATGGCAGGCAGCAGAATTTCTCTGAACTGTAAAAGTCCCATTTACAGCTGTGCCTCAGCCATTGTTTCCAAAGGAGGAACTTGGCATGCTAGGAAGAAATGCAGATCCTGACCAGCAGACCTTAGTCCAAGCAGAGAGGAAGAGCTCCAGCAGATGGACTGGACCACATAGTGAGAGGAGCATCTTTTATTCTCTAGGCAATCTCCAGGGGCCTGAAGCAGCTGAGGGGACTCTCTCCCTGCAGGATTGGCTCAAGGGCAGGAACTGCAAAAGACTGAGGAAGATACAGCTTGTAGTCCACCATCAAGGTTCCGTGGTAGGCCAGGCACTAACTCATTCACCTTCTGTTATTTACTGTGGTTCTTTGATGATCCTTGAACCCACTTTTTAAAAAACAGCTTTATGGAGGTCTGTGTTCCTGGACTAGAAGACCTATTGCTAGGATAAAAGTACACTCCCTTGCCTGATAGCCTGATACCCACCCTCCCACTCTACTGATCTGGGACTGCTTGGAGTCTGACCTAAGTTCCAACCAGAGCTTCTGATCAATGTACCAGTCAGCCCTCATCACAGAAGTTTCCTTTTTTTTTAAGTAGGTGTTAATTAACAAAGAGATCCACAAATGGACAATGAGCAGAGAGAGGAAAATTTTGGAGCATTTGGTCCTAAATGGTATGCCTTTATAAAACCACTTCCGTCGAGGCTCACACATCTCATCTCTGCAGTAAAGGAGGTGAAAGGTTGTAAGAGCGGAGGTAGTAGGTGACTCTGAGGAAATGAAAATGTCTTCCATAGACAACGGAGCCGATGATGCTCGTGTGAGCTAGCAGAGACTGTGAAACACCAATGAGTCCTGAACAGGTTCAAAGCAAACAAAACTTCAGCAGTGAGAAGGGAAAATGGACACAAAGCCTCAGCCCTAACCAGTGAGCTATTTGCAATTGGTAGTTGCTGAGAGGAAGAAGGTCAGTATTCTCCAATGGAGTAACACTGGCTATATCAACCACTCCAGGACAGACCTCATGCTCACAAGTAGTCAGCCAACACAAAACAGACTCTATGTTTGGTGTGTTGGGTGTGTGTGCGTGTGTGTGTGTGTGTGTGTGTGTGTGTGTGTGTGTGTAGTTTTAAAAATATTTGTTTTGATCTTGTTTAGAGAGACAAAAAACAAAGTTTGGTATATGGGATTGGGAATATATCTAGGAGGAGTTGGAGAAAAGGAAAGAATATGACAAAATGTATTGCATGAAACTTTTTAATTAAAAAAATAAAAATAATAGATTTATGAAGATATATTTCACATACCTCTTACTATTCTTGCAGAAGACACAGGTTCCATTCCCAGCACATTCCTGTTGCTCCTCTATCCAGGGAATCCAGTACCTCTCTGACCTCCATGGGTTCCTGCACACATACACACATTAAGGCACACATAAACACACTTAATAAATATGTGCTTGTGTGTGTGTGTGTGTGTGTGTGAGAGAGAGAGAGAGAGAGAGAGAGAGAGTGCATGTGCATGTGCATGTGCATGCCCAGAGAGGGCATTAGATCCCTTGGAGCTGGAGTTATATATGGCTGTAAGCCAATAGACCTGGGTGCAGGGAACCCAATTCAGAATCTCCAGAAGAACAATGAATGCTCTCCATCCTCATAGTCACTCATTTTGTAAGTAACATTTTAATTTTAGCACTTGTAGATTCCTATGCATTTATAAGAAAAAAGTACAAGAGCCAGGTGTGGTAGTGCCTGCGTTTAATCCCAACACTTGGGGAGGCAGAGGCAGGTGGATCTCTGTGAGTTCCAGGACAACCAGGACTACATAATGAGACCTTGTGTCAAAAAAGAAAGGGAGAAAAAAAGAAACAAAGAAAAAGAACAAAGAAGGAGGGGGAAAAGATGGGGAGAGAGGGACACACACAGAGGGAAAGACAGAGACACAGAGAGAGACAGAGATACAGAGGGGGGGGATTGAGGCAATAGATTTGATTGCTAGCACCCACGTATGAAGCTAGGCATGGTGGCTATCCCATGTTGCTATCCCAGTGTTGAGGAGCTGAGGACAGTCAGATCTCTGGGGCTCACTGACCAGCTGCCTAGCCTAATCTACAAGCCTTAGGTCCCAATGAGAGACTGGGTCTCAAAAAACAAGATGGAAAGCTCCTGACAAATATTGCCAGAGGTTGACCTCTGGCCTCCAGCAGCACATGAACACAAGAGCTTGCACACACAACTGCACATACACACCAAGAAAAATACATAAATTTCAATTACATTTTCCCAGTGTCTCTGATAATAATAATAATAATAATAATAATAATAATAATAATAACACCTTGCAAAACAATAATACAGTGGGGAAGTGAGGAGATGGTTCAGTGAATAAAAGCACTTACACTGCAAGCCTGGCCACTTAAACTGAATTAGTTTTCCTCTGACCTCTGGAGGTGTACAACACATACACACACACACACACACACACACACACACACACACACACATACCACGGCTAGCCTTCTCTAAGTTCTCTGGGTTTACTTGTATTTCTTGGAGGAGAGCATAGTGAAGAGAGGACTGGAACTCGTGAGGGGGTGCTGAAACATACTGAAGGAGCTACAGAAGTAGGGGGCACAGGCTCAACAGAACTATTCCATCTTAGAGATATTCCTCAAGTGTTGAACTGCACTTGAGAACATACATGTCCCCCCAGCCACTGCCTTTTAGTTGAAGTGTGAAACTCAGTTCTCAAGAAATCAGACGCCAACATTTGTCACCACAAGACATCTAGCATTTGGGGACTCCACCCATGTCAGACCCCATTCTCTAGAGGAGAAGCCTCGGAGGTAAGAAATCATTAATTATAGCTGAGCCCAACCATAGAATATGTAACATTCCAGAAACTGTCTACATACTGAGCAGCGGTTGTCTTTAGGGGAAGAAAACCCATTATAGTAGCCAAGGAGCCTCAGGAAAGCCAAAAGCACTCACACTATGCTTAGAGTGGTTCCGGTGGGGAGAACACACTCCAGCAGCCTCAACAAGGCTGATTCGCCCTTACTCTTTTACTCTTGAAACCTAGAGAAAGGTGAGCACCTGAGGCCTCAGCTTCTGTGAGATAGGAAGATCACAATAGCCCAGGATTTCAAAGCCAGGGCGTACAACAACAAAATCCTGCAGAGAGAGAGAGAGAGAGAGAGAGGTGGGGGGAGAGGCAGCTGACAACTTCTGGTTCTTCAACTGCTCTTGATGCCCAGGATCATCAGAACGAGATACCTTGTATAATAGTTGTAATTTACCAAAATACTAGAGCTGGCCTACATAAAGAGAACATGTCTCAAAAAGTTCTTTAGTCAGGGTTATAGGGTTACTATGGCTGTGATGAAACACCATGACCAAAGTAACTTGAGGACAAGAGTTTATTTGGCTTACACTTCCATATCACTTTTTATCATCAAAGAAAGTCGGGACAAGAACTCAAACAGGGAAGGAACCTGGAGGCAGGAACTGATGCAGAGGCCATGGAGGGGTGCTGTTCACTGGCTTGCTCTCCATGGTTTGCTCAGCCTGCTTTCTTATAGAACACAGGACCATCAGGCCAGGGATGGCACCACCCACAATGTGCTGGTCCCTTCCTAGTCGATCAATAATTTAAAAAACTTCTCTTTCTACAGACTGGCCCAACAGCCCAATCTTATGGAGGCATTTTATCAATTGAGGTTCCCTCCTCTCAAACGACTATAACTTGTGTTAAGTTGACTTTGTAAGGGCCTCTTGTAGTTAGGCTACCTATAGGAAATCCCATGTTGGGAGTGAAAACATCCCTCAGGTTAGGAGAAACACTCATCTCTCAGTTCCACGAATGAACCAACATCTAAATTTCCATATGTATATCCCAAGATATTTTTTTTAATTGTTCACATCTTTTCCATAAGTAGTAACACTGCTAAGGGAAGGTCAGAGACCAACCAAGCATTTCTTGCTCCCCAGATTTGTTCAAAACTGTCCACAGGTTCACTTTCCACTTTCATCGTATTATGACATCTCTTAATGTGGGTGAGCAGATGGACCCATAGCCAGGTCATGGCCAGAAGGTACTCCAAATGACTACTTTAGTATACAGTCTATTGCCTTAATCAAGACTTCTCACCCAGTGAGATGAAATAGATCCCTTCACTATCACAATTTCTACTGGTCATGATGATTAGTGTGTCTAATGCTGGCAATACATTTTCACTGACAAAAACAGAGGCTTGTTAATTTATATAATAGAAACTGGTGGGAAAGCTCCATAGGTCAAGGAACCTGTTACCAATCAGAACTACCTGAGTTCAACCTCCAGAACCACATGATGGAAAAAAAGAACCTTCAAGGTGTCATCTGACCTCTACACACTCATGCTTGCTCCTGCTCTCAACAATTAACTAAATAAAATGTCATAATAATGGCTTTTAAGAGAAAAAATATATATAACTTATTTAAATGAAATTACTGTGTGTGTGTGTGTGTGTGTGTGTGTGTGTGTGTGTGTGT